>CM051243.1:0-2500 GCA_027917425.1 Gastrophryne carolinensis
CTATGATTGGGGGGATTCTGCATACTGTCTATAATAGAGTGATTGGGGGGGGGATTCTGCACTACTGTCTATAATAGAGTGATTGGGGGGGGATTCTGCATACTGTCTATAATAGAGTGATTTGGGGGGATTCTGCATACTGTCTATAATAGAGTGATTGGGGGGGGGATTCTGCATACTGTCTATAATAGAGTGATTGGGGGGGGATTCTGCATACTGTCTATAATAGAGTGATTGGGGGGATTCTGCATACTGTCTATAATAGAGTGATTGGGGGGGATTCTGCATACTGTCTATAATAGAGTGATTGGGGGGATCTGCATACTGTCTATAATAGAGTGATTGGGGGGATTCTGCATACTGTCTGATAATAGAGTGATTGGGGGGATTCTGCATACTGTCTATAATAGAGTGATTGGGGGGATTCTGCATACTGTCTATAATAGAGTGATTGGGGGGATTCTGCATACTGTCTATAATAGAGTGATTGGGGGATTCTGCATACTGTCTATAATAGAGTGATTGGGGGGATTCTGCATACTGTCTATAATAGAGTGATTTGGGGGGATTCTGCATACTGTCTATAATAGAGTGATTGGGGGGATTCTGCATACTGTCTATAATAGAGTGATTGGGGGGATTCTGCATACTGTCTATATAGAGTGATTGGGGGGATTCTGCATACTGTCTATAATAGAGTGATTGGGGGATTCTGCATACTGTCTATAATAGAGTGATTGGGGGATCTGCATACTGTCTATAATGAGTGATTGGGGGATTCTGCATACTGTCTATAATAGAGTGATTGGGGGATTCTGCATACTGTCTATAATAGAGTGATTGGGGGATTCTGCATACTGTCTATAATAGAGTGATTGGGGAGATTCTGCATACTGTCTATAATAGAGTGATTGGGGGGATTCTGCATACTGTCTATAATAGAGTGATTGGGGGGATTCTGCATACTGTCTATAATAGAGTGATTGGGGGGATTCTGCATACTGTCTATAATAGAGTGATTGGGGGAATTCTGCATACTGTCTATAATAGAGTGATTGGGGGGATTCTGCATACTGTCTATAATAGAGTTGATTGGGGGGATTCTGCATACTGGCTATAATAGAGTGATTGGGGGGGATTCTGCACACTGTCTATAATAGAGTGATTGGGGGGGATTCTGCACACTGTCTATAATAGAGTGATTGGGGGAATTCTTCATACTGTCTATAATAGAGTGATTGGGGGGATTCTGCATACTGTCTATAATAGAGTGATTGGGGGGGATTCTGCACACTGTCTATAATAGAGTGATTGGGGGGGGGATTCTGCACACTGTCTATAATAGAGTGATTGGGGGAATTCTGCATACTGTCTATAATAGAGTGATTGGGGGGATTCTGCATACTGTCTATAATAGAGTGATTGGGGGGGATTCTGCATACTGTCTATAATAGAGTGATTGGGGGGGATTCTGCACAACTGTCTATAATAGAGTGATTGGGGGGATTCTGCACACAGTCTATAATAGAGTGATTGGGGGAATTCTTCATACTGTCTATAATAGAGTGATTGGGGGGGATTCTGCATACTGTCTATAATAGAGTGATTGGGGGGGATTCTGCACACTGTCTATAATAGAGTGATTGGGGGAATTCTTCATACTGTCTATAATAGAGTGATTGGGGGGATTCTGCATACTGTCTATAATAGAGTGATTGGGGGGATTCTGCATACTGTCTATAATAGAGTGATTGGGGGGATTCTGCATACTGTCTATAATAGAGTGATTGGGGAAATTCTTCATACTGTCTATAATAGAGTGATTGGGGGGATTCTGCATACTGTCTATAATAGAGTGATTGGGGGGGATTCTGCACACTGTCTATAATAGAGTGATTGGGGAATTCTTCATACTGTCTATAATAGAGTGATTGGGGGGGATTCTGCATACTGTCTATAATTAGAGTGATTGGGGGGATTCTGCATACTGTCTATAATAGAGTGATTGGGGGGGATTCTGCATACTGTCTATAATAGAGTGATTGGGGGGGATTCTGCATACTGTCTATAATAGAGTGATTGGGGGGATTCTGTATACTGGTCTATAATAGAGTGATTGGGGGGATTCTGCATACTGTCTATTAATAGAGTGATTGGGGGGGATTCTGCATACTGTCTATAATAGAGTGATTGGGGGGATTCTGCATATTGTCTATAATAGAGTGATTGGGGGGGATTCTGCATACTGTCTATATATAGAGTGATTGGGCGGATTCTGCATACTGTCTATAATAAGAGTGATTGGGGGGGATTCTGCACACTGTCTATAATAGAGTGATTGGGGGGGATTCTGCATACTGTCTATAATAGTGTGATTGGTGGGATTCTGCATACTGTCTATAATAGAGTTGATTGGTGGGGATTCTGCTTACTGTCTATAATAGAGTGATTGGGGGGGGATTCTGCACACTGTCTATAATAGAGTGATTGGGGGGATTCT
>CM051243.1:10000-220000 GCA_027917425.1 Gastrophryne carolinensis
CCAGTATATTCTGGTGGTCATGGATTATGCGACCCGCTATCCTGAAGCTGTGCCCTTAAGAAACACCGCATCTAAAACAATTGCACGTGAGTTGTTTTATATGTTCTCTAGGACTGGAATCCCCAAAGAAATCCTGACTGACCAAGGTACACCCTTTATGTCAAAGGTGATGAAGGAGTTATGCAAACTATTTAAAATCTCACCCATCCGTACCTCTGTTTACCACCCCCAGACGGACGGATTGGTGGAGAGATTTAACAAAACTTTGAAACATATGTTGAAAAAAGTGGTGGAAAAAGATGGCCGTGACTGGGATCATTTGTTACCCTACCTCATGTTTGCTATTAGGGAAGTGCCCCAAGCGTCCACAGGGTTCTCACCATTCGAGTTGGTCTATGGCCGTCACCCTAGGGGTCTACTGGACATTGCAAAAGAGACATGGGAGAGCGAGTCCACCCCATACAAGAGCGTTATTGAACATGTAGCACAAATGCAGGACCGTATAGCCGCTGTAATGCCCCTAGTAAGGGAACACCTCCAGAGGGCGCAAGAGGCCCAAAGTAGAATTTACAACCGGTCTGCAAGAATCAGGACATTTAACCCAGGCGATAGGGTCCTTATACTAGTTCCCACTGTTGAGAGTAAATTCCTGGCGAAGTGGCAAGGTCCCTATGAGATTGTGGAAAAGGTCAGTGAGGTGAACTACAAGGTGCACCAACCAGGTAGAAGGAAGCCTTTCCAAGTTTACCACGTAAACTTGATTAAGCCCTGGAAAGACAGGGAATCCTTGGGGGCGACAAATACTGTTAATAATTTGTCACAACCAATCCCTCCAGTCAAGGTTGGTGATACCCTATCAGTGTCACAGAAACAGGAGGTTCAGGATTTTTTACAGAAAAACAAAGACAAGTTTTCTGACCTTCCAGGGCGTACACACCTCATCTGTCATCACATTGAAACTGAGCCTAGAAGCAGAGTAAACCTCAAGCCCTATAGGATCTCAGAAGCCCGTAGGGAAGCCGTATCTGCCGAGGTAAAACGTATGCTTGATCTGGGAGTAATTGAGGTGTCACAGAGTGAATGGTCCAGCCCGATTGTATTAATCCCAAAGCCTAATGGAACTTGGAGGTTCTGTAACGATTTCAGAAAGTTGAATGAGATCTCAAAATTTGATGCCTATCCTATGCCCAGGGTAGATGAGTTGATTGAGAAGTTGGGTAATGCCAGGTACATAACCACCCTCGATCTCACAAAGGGCTACTGGCAGATTCCACTTACTAATGAGGCTAAAGAGAAAACTGCATTCTCCACCCCTGATGGGCTATTCCAGTATGTAGTGATGCCGTTCGGGTTACATGGAGCACCTGCGACTTTCCAGAGGTTGATGGACTTGATTTTGCGACCACATCGTGATTACTCAGCTGCCTACCTCGATGATGTGGTCATTTTTAGCCCTGATTGGGAAAGTCACCTCTGTAAGGTACAGGCCGTATTGGATACCATAAGTGATGCAGGATTGACCATAAATGCCGAGAAGTGTGCAGTAGCCCTAGAAGAGGCCAAGTATCTGGGCTACATTATTGGAAGAGGGTTGATTAAGCCACAGCTAAATAAAGTGGAGGCAATACAGAATTGGCCAAAACCCCTGACAAAGAAACAGGTCAGAGCTTTCCTTGGTATTACGGGCTATTACCGTAGATTTGTGCCGAACTTTGCCTCAGTTGCTGCTCCCCTAACTGACTTGACCAAGGGCGGAAAGAGAGCCATGATCACGTGGACTCCAGAGGCCGAGAAGGCTTTCCAAAGCCTTAAATCTGCCTTGTGCCAACAACCTGTGTTAGTTACCCCCGATTTCAGGCGAGAATTTCTGGTCCAGACAGATGCTTCTAACACAGGCTTAGGTGCAGTACTCTCACAAGTAGTAAATGGTGAGGAGCATCCGGTGATGTACTTGAGTAGAAAGCTAACCCCGGCCGAAAAAAATTATGCCATTGTGGAGCGAGAGTGTTTGGCAGTGAAATGGGCCCTCGAATCCCTAAAATATTACTTACTAGGCAGGAAATTCAAGTTAGTGACAGACCATGCCCCCCTAACATGGATGAAGTTAAACAAGGAGAGAAACGCAAGAGTGACTAGATGGTTTCTGTCCCTACAAAACTTTAATTTCACTGTGGAACACAGGCCAGGGAAATTACAAGCAAATGCTGACGCATTGTCGAGGGTACATTGTCTGTGGGGACAAAATGCTCAGCCCTCCGGTCTGAAAAAGAGGGGGGGGATATGTAGACATGTCACTGGAGAAGTGGTCGAGGGGGTGTACATTTCACCTAGGTTACTACGCTGGGTGAGATGGTAAGTCCAGGATTGATTTGTTTCCCAGCAGTGGTATGCTGCTGAGGTGTTGTTCAATTTTGCCGGGCCTGGATTTATATGGAATGGCAGGTAGGTTTGGTAGAGGGACCTGTCATTCCACACCCCTCCGATCCGGTTTGGGTTTTGAATCAGGTGAGCTCTGATCCTAATTAGCCTGGGAGGTAAAAGCTCTGCAGAGACTGCAGGCTATTGCTCTCAGCCAGAAATGAACCGCCTGTGTGTGTGTGAAGGAAGCTGCGAACGCAGCCACTGCTGGAGCTAAAAACTCACCCTGCGATGTCCAGGCGAACGCTGTGTTTTAAAAGTGTCAGCTAGGTGAGAAGAACCTGCTAGTAAGCGCCCAGACGGGCTAGGTCTTTATTTTGTTTTGTACACTAAAGAAGCACGCTGCTGCTGTATGTTTTGTTTACTGGACTGTTTATGCCATGAATAAACGCCAAGACCTGCTTTTATAACACCTAAGTCTGTCGTGAACTGTGTCCAAACACACCATCCCCCGGGAAGATCCCTACAATATATATATATATATATATATATATATATACACACACACACAAATATAAATATATATATATATATATATACACACAAATATAATTTTATTTTATATATATATATATATATATATATATATATATATATATTGCGGCTAGAAGCAGGTGATGATGACGGGTTGTTATTTTTGTGGCTTTTTCACACGCTCTTATCCTGTGACAATGGGGAAGTAATGCGCGGAGGAAGTACACACCTTTTTTTTTTAAAGCTGATGTAAAGCAAACAGAATTCTTAGCTCAGCAAACAGATCTATATAAGAAGCTAAGTGATGGAAAACCTGACTATTCTTGAATCAGCGCAATACTAAGTGCACAACTAGACAGAATGATGGATGACATCATCACAAGCGTGTCCATACATTAGATAACCGCCAGGGTGCAGCCATATCATAAAGTGGACCCAAAGTAAAAAATGGCTTTAGGTTGCTATTGCAAATCCCCCCCCCCACCCCCACCCCCATCCGGGAGGCTTGATGTATGGAGCTCTGCTAGGAGACATGGACTCTGGATGGACAGTCCCTCCAAATGAGGGGCCGTTGCTAGAAGCGATAATTTCTGGTCATGGATGACCATGTAGAGTCTTCTGTGGAGTGAAGCAGGTCCTCAGCATGTCCTGACCATTAGTGACCCATCAGCATGTGATTCAGGTGATGCTGTAGTTGGAGTCACTGAATTTCCAGACAAAATACATTATAAACTGCTTGGCCCATGAAGAAGACTCTGAAGTCTAGGAGATAATCTAAGGATCCGCCATCCATGAAATGTAACCGTTCTGTAGCAGTTCCTCCCATAGCTCGGCCTGGCCACCCACTTACCACTGATGCCCGTTTAGAGTTTACTGGTTACCTGAAGCAGCTACTCCACATCATCATAAACCACTTGTAGTCCTACAACGTTATCCAAATGGTGTTTCAAATGTAAATGTATAGATCTCCACTGATGTCAATGTAGAGGCTCCCAACTAGCCTGAAGCAGTTCCTCCATAGTTTGGCCTGTAGACCACTAATGATCTATGATCCAAATGGTATTTCAAATGTTTCAGATGGACTTTATAAAGTTATATACCTTCACTGGCCCGTAGACCACTGCTGTTACATCAACATGATCCAGTTGGTGTTTCAGATGCTTCAGATAAAATTTTAAGGTCTAGAATCTCCACTTATCATTGTTGTCCATGTAGATTGATGGCAACCACTGACTGGACTGAAGCAGTTCCTCCATAGTTTGACCTGTAAAGCACTAATGATCTATGATCCAAATGCTGTTTCAAGTGTTTCTGATGGACTTTATAAAGTTCTAGACCTTCGCTAATCACTGAAGCAATAATGAGCCCTGAACTGTTCAGAAGCGGTTTATCTCATAGCTTGGCCTGTAGACCACTGCTGGTCACTCAACATGATCCAGTTGGTGTTTCAGATTGAATGTTGAGGTCTAGATCTCCACTTATCATTGATGTCCATGTAGAGGCTCCCGATTGGCCTGAAGCAGTTCCTCCATAGTTTGGCCTGTAGACCACTACTGATCTATGATCCAAATGGTATTTCAAGTGTTTCAGGTGGACTTTATAAAGTTATAGACCTTCACTTATCACTGAGACCGGAACCATTCGGAAGCGGGTTCTCTGATAGCTTGGCCTGTAGACCACTGCTGGTCCATCATCATGATCCAATTGGTGTTTCAGATTGACTGTTAAAATCTGGATCCCCCCACTTATCGTTGATGTCCATGTAGAGTCACCCGAAAGGCCTGAAGCAGTTCCTCCATAGTTTGGCCTGTAGACCACTAGTGATCTATGAGCATGATCCAAATGGTATTTCAAGTGTTTCAGATGGACTTTATAAAGTTCTAGACCTTCACTTATCACTGAAGCAATGTTGAGCCCTGAACCATTCAGAAGCAGTTTCTCCATAGTTTGACCTGTAGAGCACTGCTGGTCCATCAACATGATCTAAATGGTGTTTCAGATTGAATGTTAAGGTCTGGATCTCCCCACTTATCATTGATGCCCATGTAGAGTCACCCGATAGGCCTGAAGCAGTTTCTCCATAGTTTGGCCTGTAGATCATGGGTGGGCGATGCACATGTTCTAAATGAAGTGTGAAATGTTTCAGATGGACTCCTGACCGGCCTGAGGTAGTTCCTCCACAACCCGCACCATGAACCACAATAGTACTTCAAGTGTTTCAGAGGGACGTTATAAAGTTCTAGGCCTCCACTAATCACTGATCCCCATGTAGATCGATGGTGACTCCTGAGTGGCCTGAGGTAGTTTCTCCACAGCACCATGGACCACAATAGTACTTCAGAGGGACTTTATAAAGTTCCAGACTGATCCCCATGTAGATTGATGGTGACTCCTGAGTGGCCTGAGGTAGTTCCTCCACAGCACCATGGACCGCAATAGTACTTCAGAGGGACTTTATAAAGTTCCAGACTGATCCCCATGTAGATTGATGGTGACTCCTGAGTGGCCTGAGGTAGTTCCTCCACAGCACCATGGACCGCAATAGTACTTCAGAGGGACTTTATAAAGTTCCAGACTGATCCCCATGTAGATTGATGGTGACTCCTGAGTGGCCTGAGGTAGTTCCTCCACAGCACCATGGACCGCAATAGTACTTCAGAGGGACTTTATAAAGTTCCAGACTGATCCCCATGTAGATTGATGGTGACTCCTGAGTGGCCCGAGGTAGTTCCTCAACAGCACCATGGACCGCAATAGCACTTCAGAGGGACTTTATAAAGTTCCAGACTGATCCCCATGTAGATTGATGGTGACTCCTGAGTGGCCTGAGGTAGTTCCTCCACAGCACCATGGACCGCAATAGCACTTCAGAGGGACTTTATAAAGTTCCAGACTGATCCCCATGTAGATTGATGGTGACTCCTGAGTGGCCTGAAGCAGTTCCTCCATAGCTTGCCCCGCGTATCACTGCTCCATCTGTGTGATAGAGAACATGTTTTAGATTGACTTAAACTGATACTAAAGGCGCGCGCCCCAAACTTCAATCTGTTTTCAAACAGACCCTGTAGTTCCTAAGTTATTAGTAACAGTATTAGAGCATTGGAGATGAAGAGAAATAATCAGGAGAAACAGTGGGTGTGGCCACAGTGATGTGATGTAAGCACACTGTGTGCTTTACATAGATCAAAAAAATAGGTGCATTGTAGTGCCTCTAGTTATTACTGCCAACACATAAGGGTCGATTGAAAGAAACATGTAACAGCTTGGATTTTGGTGCCGATCATCCTATTTTTCCCGTCCGCTCGTGCGTTCGTATGAACTTGCGAGTGATTCTATAAGCAAATACGTTTCTATCCTAAAATATACGTCCGTTCGTATGGCAGTTCGGGAATCAGACCTATGTCAGTTTCCTTCCTGAATTTTCCGTTTCATTTCTCAGGTTGCAACATTGGTTTTGCCCTTTTTCCTTTTTTGTCTGGACGTAAATCCTTCTGATCTTGCGGCTGCGCACTACAAACTTACCTCATTAAAGTGCATTCTAAATATTTGGTCTTATTTTTCTTTATTTCATTCATTTTGTAGTAACCAACCATTAATGAATGCATTTGCATAAGTAAATCTTACTTTGTTTAATTTTTAGTTAACTTGCATTTTTTACTTGTGGATTTAATTTTAATATTTTGGCTTCAAATGGTACAACTTAAAATTTTTGGTGTGGTTACCCACACCCTCTACATACAGATTGCTCTCAAAAATTAAAAAACACCCAGCAACTTCTGCATGTTATGAGCCTAGAAACAGGCAAGATGGCGGCTCAGGTATTATCGGGCAGCCTGCAAACAGAAAGGGCCTTGTGACTGTGTTGCTCTGCATTCTTTGATTTCTGACCTTTCCGTGCCCCCAGCTCTGCTGTGTCTGTGCAAAATACAGCAGTAACCCACATCCTGCACTTTATCCCGCTCTCCTCTCCTCAGTAAGTGTGATGCATCTGACCAAAGATGTGCTTAAATAATTAAACAAAGCAAAGGTAAACAACTACACCAATAAATTCAATCTAAAAATATTATTCTAGTACATCAATTTAAAAATAAATAACAAAGGACATAAGTTTCTTTAATTAACGCAAATATATTGCAAAATAAAGGTTTACATGCAAAGGACTAATTAAGGTCCGCATTAAAATGCTTTTATAAGGCATACATGAATCAGGTATGCATTGCCATACAATTTATGGCCTCGGCCATGCTGATACATGCAGGTCATTGCAGCTCAAGACGCGCAGACTCCTCCACATAGCCAAAAAACCTGTTCAAGAACAGCAATCCGGCTGCTAAAAGGTGTCGCCAGTGGCTTGCTTTTAAAACGTATTTAGAGGTTGGAAAATCACACGGAAACACATCCGATTATCCTAAGTTTTACGTTTTCATCCTAAGTTTTAGGTTTTGATCCTAAGTTTTAGGTTTTGATCCTAAGTTTTACGTTTTGATCCTAAGTTTTAGGTTTTGATCCTAAGTTTTACGTTTTGATCCTAAAATTTAGGAACGAACTTGCGATGATCGTAAGAGCATATACGCATTCGTACGTAGGCTCGTGCGAGTCGGAAATGGGCAAAAAAACAGGAAAAAATGACAAACACCCACCCAAACTTACCATTCTCGATCCGAAATCAATTAACTTTTGCTCTTTGAATCGAGGGGATAGTGTGACCAGAAAAAGGGGGCGAGAGATGCTGCAGGCTAAGAGCGTCTCCAGACTGCCAGCACGTGACCAGAGAGGAGGCTGGGGTTTCAGAGCTGCAAAGAGAGGCAGCCAATCAGGATGATTGGAGAATTGGACTTATTATTATATGTCTCTGTGCATTTCTTGGATATATTGATTAGACTTATTATTATATATATCTGTGCATTTCTTGGATATATTGATTGGACTTATTATTATATTGCTCTGTGCATTTCTTGGATATATTGATTAGACTTATTATTATATATCTCTGTGCATTTATTGGATATATTGATTAGACTTATTATTATATATATCTGTGCATTTCTTGGATATATTGGTTGGACTTATTATTATATATCTCTGTGCATTTCTTGGATATATTGATTAGACGGGGAGGCCGATTCATTAATAGCGCCAGGTAGCGACAGATGAGCGACTGTAGCGTGATTTTTTCAGCGCCAGCCAGTATTCGCTGTGCTTGGCCGGCATTAGCTTGATGACAGCAACTCAGTCGGTGTGCGGTAATGTTGAATACGGGCTGGGGGGTCGCTGTTTCACAGGTTCAGCGTTGTATGTGAGCGCCTGACAACGAATGGCCAGCTTCATATTCATCAACAAATCACGCTCCGAATGTGCTGTCGCTGTCCATTCCTTGTTTAAACCCCAGAGCGCTGGCGGCGATGTGTATTAACTAGTTTTTAACCCCTAAACAACCATATTTTTTGAATGTAACATTATACATGTGTTTAGAATCATTTTGTAATATGAATACATTAATCTCAGACCTGTTAGATCAATTCTGCACATATTTTTTTTAATTTTTTTTTTTACTTAAAAATAAATCCTAACATTGCAGAAGTGTTCTCCGATTTTTTGACATAAAAAAAAAAAAAAAAAAATGAATACCAATTAATTAGGAATAATTATAGATTGCTCCATTGAAATGCATTGGACATCGCCAGGGAGCGACAGCTCCTACCTGGCGCTGTGAGGGAATTTGCAGCGGCGCTGTTCGGTCCAGGCGGCTTCATGATGAATGCCGCGCTAGCCGTCGCTCTCGCCGGCGCTAGCCTCATTTTGCTTGATAAATGCGTCATTGTGACCGCCGCCGGGCGTACTTGAGTCGGTAGTCGCCGTTAGCTGCCGCTACCTGGCGCTCGTCAGACACTACCTGGCGCTATCGCTTGATGAATAAGGGCATTATTATTATATTGCTCTGTGCATTTCTTGGATATATTGATTAGACTTATTATATAACTCTGTGCATTTCTTGGATATATTGATTAGACTTATTATTATATATCTCTGTGCATTTCTTGGATATATTGATTAGACTTATTATTATATATCTCTGTGCATTTATTGGATATATTGATTAGACTTATTATTATATTGCTCTGTGCATTTCTTGGATATATTGATTAGACTTATTATTATATATCTCTGTGCATTTATTGGATATATTGGTTGGACTTATTGGTAAGATTGAAGTTCTGTACGTGGAGTTTCACTTATTCTGTAAACACTAAACTTTATAGAAAAGTACAAGCGCGGTATTATCTGTATATATTATATTATTATAGATACAGAGAACACTTTATCTTTACACATCTGTCGTTTCCTGTTTCGCGTCCTTAGCTGCCGCTTCCCTCCTAATAAATCCATAAGGAACATTGTCTCCTTATCTTACTGAACCTGACTCACAGAGCAAACTATAAGGCTGATTCAGCACCAGAAACAGGAACAACAATTCCTACTAAAACTGCGCTAAAATAAATGATTATAAATATTATTATTAGAATTATTATATATTATTATTATAAATATTAAAGTGGACCAAAACCCACTGAACTTGTGAAATAGATTTGGCCAACGCCCCTGCAGATTCTCTCTTTTAATGTTGCAGAACTAGAAATGGATATTTTTGCTGTCCTTCGGTGTGGGATGTCAGATGACCAGTCATTGCATAGGTGTGGCTATGACATCATCACCACGCACAACAGGGACAATGAATGGAGGAGGCGGAGCTTTACAGCAGGTGATCAGTCATTGCATAGGTGTGGCTATGACATCATCACCACACACAACAGTGACAATGAATGGAGGAGGCGGAGCTTTACAGCAGGTGATCAGTCATTGCATAGGTGTGGCTATGACATCATCACCACGCACAACAGTGACAATGAATGGAGGAGGCGGAGCTTTACAGCAGGTGATCAGTCATTGCATAGGTGTGGCTATGACATCATCACCACACACAACAGTGGCAATGAATGGAGGAGGCGGAGCTTTACAGCAGGTGATCAGTCATTGCATAGGTGTGGCTATGACATCATCACCACATACAACACTGGCAATGAATAGGGGAGGCGGAGTTTTTCAGCAGGTGATCAGTCATTGCATAGGTGTGGCTATGACATCATCGCCACATACAACACTGGCAATGAATGGAGGAGGCGGAGCTTTACAGCAGGTGATCAGTCATTGCATAGGTGTGGCTATGACATCATCACCACACACAACAGTGACAATGAATGGAGGAGGCGGAGCTTTATAGCAGGTGATCAGTCATTGCATAGGTGTGGCTATGACATCGTCACCACATACAACAGTGGCAATGAATGGAGGAGGCGGAGCTTTATAGCAGGTGATCAGTCATTGCATAGGTGTGGCTATGACATCATCACCACATACAACACTGGCAATGAATAGGGGAGGCGGAGTTTTTCAGCAGGTGATCAGTCATTGCATAGGTGTGGCTATGACATCATCGCCACATACAACACTGGCAATGAATGGAGGAGGCGGAGCTTTACAGCAGGTGATCAGTCATTGCATAGGTGTGGCTATGACATCATCACCACACACAACAGTGGCAATGAATGGAGGAGGCGGAGCTTTATAGCAGGTGATCAGTCATTGCATAGGTGTGGCTATGACATCATCACCACATACAACACTGGCAATGAATAGGGGAGGCGGAGTTTTTCAGCAGGTGATCAGTCATTGCATAGGTGTGGCTATGACATCATCGCCACATACAACACTGGCAATGAATGGAGGAGGCGGAGCTTTACAGCACGTGATCAGTCATTGCATAGGTGTGGCTATGACATCATCACCACACACAACAGTGGCAATGAATGGAGGAGGCGGAGCTTTATAGCAGGTGATCAGTCATTGCATAGGTGTGGCTATGACATCATCACCACACACATCAGTAAAAATGAATGGAGGAAGCGGAGCTTTATAGCAGGTGATCAGTCATTGCATAGGTGTGGCTATGACATCATCACCACACACAACAGTGGCAATGAATGGAGGAGGCGGAGCTTTATAGCAGGTGATCAGTCATTGCATAGGTGTGGCTATGACATCATCACCACACACATCAGTAAAAATGAATGGAGGAAGCGGAGCTTTATAGCAGGTGATCAGTCATTGCATAGGTGTGGCTATGACATCATCACCACACACAACAGTGGCAATGAATGGAGGAGGCGGAGCTTTATAGCAGGTGATCAGTCATTGCATAGGTGTGGCTATGACATCATCGCCACATACAACACTGGCAATGAATAGAGGAGGCGGAGCTTTACAGCAGGTGATCAGTCATTGCATAGGTGTGGCTATGACATCATCACCACACACAACAGTGGCAATGAATGGAGGAGGCGGAGCCTTATAGCAGGTGATCAGTCATTGCATAGGTGTGGCTATGACATCATCACCACACACATCAGTAAAAATGAATGGAGGAAGCGGAGCTTTATAGCAGGTGATCAGTCATTGCATAGGTGTGGCTATGACATCATCACCACACACAACAGTGGCAATGAATGGAGGAGGCGGAGCTTTATAGCAGGTGATCAGTCATTGCATAGGTGTGGCTATGACATCATCACCACACACATCAGTAAAAATGAATGGAGGAAGCGGAGCTTTATAGCAGGTGATCAGTCATTGCATAGGTGTGGCTATGACATCATCGCCACACACATCAGTAAAAATGAATGGAGGAAGCGGAGCTTTATAGCAGGTGATCAGTCATTGCATAGGTGTGGCTATGACATCATCACCACACACAACAGTGGCAATGAATGGAGGAGGCGGAGCTTTATAGCAGGTGATCAGTCATTGCATAGGTGTGGCTATGACATCATCACCACACACAACACTGGCAATGAATAGGGGAGGCGGAGCTTTACAGCTAAAACAGGCGCCATTACCCGGGATTAGAGTGACGCAGGAGCAGTGAAAATTGGCAGAAGGTTCTCTTGACACGGGGAGCAATTCAGGGGATGAAAGTTATAAATGTGGGTTTTGGTCCGCTTTATATATTATTATATTTAACCACATTTAAATTTGTGCTCAAATTAATCAAATAAACGCAAGAAGTATCTAACCTCTGTCACATCAATTAACAATCAATTATAGAAAAGTCTATAACATCAAATTCCGCGATAAGTCCAAATAGCTTCTTTTAAAGTGGACCCAAACCCAGAATTCTATAAGATTCCTGAGCTGATCGGTTCCCTCCCCCTGAATCGGGATGCCCCCGCTATGTGACACCCCCCAGGCCGCCCCATATACTTACCTTGTTTCCCGGTTCTATGGCGCATGTACAGCCGCATCCCCGTATCCCTCTAGCAGGGCTCCTACCCGCACCAGGCATTTGGGAATGCTTTAACCTTCGCTCAGGACTCGTCCTATCACAGCCTACATCACCTGATCCCCAATTATTCCCTTATGTGGTAGAGGGAGGCGGGGGATGTGTCTTCCAGCGATCTCCTGGATCCGAGCGCTCTGATTGGACGAGCAGCTGCACATGCGCTGTAGGACCGGGAAGAGGTGAGTTGCCATTGCTGATCCTTTTATTACATTAGTGGGATCGCTATATGAAGGGGGCGTGGCGGGGGCCTGGAGTGGCCCTTTAAAGTGACCCCGTACTTGTGTCAGACATACAGTATCTCAGGGGCATCCCATATGTGAGACCCCCAGGATCAGCTGGTTACTCACCTTGGCTCAGGTGTGGATCAGAATTTACTGCTGTGTATAACTATTCCAGGCAATTGGCACCTGATGGGATAGATTTCTGGCGCCCCCTGCTGGACAGTTAGAGGAGAGCCCGTGTGCCGCAGGAGGTGAGTATACAGGGGACTCTTGGAACAGCTTTACAGGGTTTTGTTCCCCTTTAAGACGCCTCTCATATGCAGATACAAGCTGTGTATGTTATTTGCATATGCAAATCTCAGGTGTCCCGCCTTTAAAGTGGACCAATCACCAGGTTTGGACTATCCCAGTGATTGGTCCCCGTAGTGGCCCCTGATTGCTTCCTATCCCGCCAGGGCCGGCTCCAGGTCTATGTGGCCCCTGGGCCCCCCAATTAGTGGGCCCCCTGCCATGTGGTATGATACTCCATATATGGTGATAACATTTCCATGTATGAATATAAAATATAAAAAAAATGGCAAACAAAGGCATTAGAATGAAGGACAGAAAGAAAGAATAAAAGGAATGACATGAAAAACAGAAGAGAAGGAGGAAAGAAAGAATAGAAGGACCGACAGAAAAGCAAATAAAAGAAGGAAAAAAGAAAGAAAGAAAGAAAGTAAAGGAATAGCAGAACGAACAGATGAAATAAAGAAACATCAATGGAAAAAAGAAAGAAAGATAAGTGAGGAAAACGGAACAAAGAAAGTAAAGGAATAGCAGAACAAACAGATGAAATAAAGAAACATCAACGGAAAAAAGAAAGAAAGATAAGTGAAGAAACGGGAACAAGAAAGTAAAGGAATAGCAGAACGAACAGATGAAAGAAAGAAACATCAATGGAAAAAAGAAAGAAAGAAAAGTGAAGAAAACGGAACAAAGAAAGTAAAGGAATAGCACAACGAACAGATGAAAGAAAGAAACATCAATGGAAAAAAAGAAAGAAAGAAAGATAAGTGAAGAAAAAGGAACAAAGAAAGTAAAGGAATAGCAGAACAAACAGATGAAATAAAGAAACATCAATAGAAAAAAGAAAGAAAGAAAGATAAGTGAAGAAAAAGGAACAAAGAAAGTAAAGGAATAGCAGAACAAACAGATGAAATAAAGAAACATCAATAGAAAAAAGAAAGAAAGAAAGAAAGATAAGTGAAGAAAAAGGAACAAAGAAAGTAAAGGAATAGCAGAACAAACAGATGAAAGAAAGAAACAAAAAATAGATGGA
This sequence comes from Gastrophryne carolinensis, assembly GCA_027917425.1. Lineage (NCBI taxonomy): Eukaryota > Metazoa > Chordata > Amphibia > Anura > Microhylidae > Gastrophryne > Gastrophryne carolinensis. The sequence goes on from CM051243.1 coordinate 23,829, forward strand.
AAGAAAAAAAAAATGAAGAAGAATAGAAGGAAAGAAACAACATGACTGACAGAAAGAAAGGATCTCCCAATGGGCACGCGGCCATGTGTCCTGCATAGGGGCTGCTCAGGGTAGAGGGAATGAGGTGGGGCCCCCCCCAATGTGCAGAGGCCCCGGGCACCGGCCCAGTGCTGACGCCTGCCCTGCTCTTTGCGATCATGACCTCATCCTGGGCCCGGATCACTTACATCACTTACTTTCCCGACGTTCTCATGGCGCATGCGCGGGTTCTCGTCCAATCAGCTCTTCATGCTGCGCATACTAATGATTAGGGCGCAAGAAGTATTCCCAGCTTCCCTAGGGAGTGAGCGCGTCCACCTCACCCGGCCTCAGCTGCAGGGATGCGGGCGATGATCACAGCAGGGGCGCGCACAGCGGGGCATCCCAAACCGGGCACCTGAAGACTATTTACACTCAGAAAAGAGCGGAGAGGTGTGTATAAAAGGAGGGACATGGGTGCCCACCTTTACACTCTGCCTTGAGACCCAGGAGGTCTCGGAACGCGTGGGCGCTGCCAGTACACTTGGATTTGTAAGATTATTGGATAATATTATATGTCTTTTGCGTGCACTTTATTCCTGGATTTGGATATTTTTTGCACATGTTCTATTAGAAACAAATGCACTTTAATAGCACCAGCACTGTTTGCTTGCATTGTACTTTGCACAGGTACATATGATTATTTATTTATATTTGTATAGTGATTATAAATAATGAACTAGTGAGACAGCACCCCCCTGTGGCGAATAACACTAATGGCATGTTACATAGTTTTTAATTGTTTTTAATGGCTACAATAAAATGTAAAAGCTCTATACTCACCTGACCGCTGCTTCCCTGTCCCTCGGACGGCGCACGTCTCTTCCTGCTTCTGTGACGCAGACACGCCCCCACCATCAGTCACCATCTATCCTGGGTATTGGTCTTTGGTCCTTTCCCCTCTTCCTGGTCCTACAGCGCATGTGTGGCGCTCCTCCAATCAGTGCGCTCGGATCAGCTCCCGCCCTTTCGTCCTGGAGCTCATCTCCGACCACAGGGGCGGCCGCATCCCCCGCTCCCCTCTAACAGAGAGCCATTCACAAATGCCTGGTGCCCTGCTAGAGGGATAGCGAGGATGTGGCTCGCACATGCGCCATTGAACCGGGAAAGAAGGTGAGTTTCCGGGAGACCTGGGGGGTTTCACACAGCGGGGCATCCTGATTCTGGATGCCTCAGGGGGAGCGAGTATGCCTGCCCTGGAGACTCCGGGGTGGGTTTTGGTTCACTTTAAAGCAAACCTACCTGTGCTATTCTCTAAGGGTTAGGGTTAGGGTTACACCCTGGCGAAGTGTCGTTGAGACACGCAACGCGTCGGTGACGGCTGTGGCGGGGGACCTTACTTTACTATACTGGCGATGTTATAACTTTATACACCCTTTGACGCATTGTATGCTTGTTTGATCACGGAATTTTTCTTGTCTTTACACTACAGCACATTAGAGTCATATTCATATTACATATGTTCCTCGGTTTTGCACGTTTTACACATAGTTATTAGCACACAGACACTTTTAATAATTGAATACAGACATTATTCTGATCTATATATTTTTATTGTATTTTTGCACTTGTAATATCATTTGCACATTATTAGATAATAGTATTTTTTTTATTATTACGTTATATATTATAAAATGATTGTGAATAATCTTGTATAATGGTTAATATTTATTAATGCACAGTGAGTCCCTTTTGGTGCCCCCCCCCCCCAACCATTGCTGTATGTAGTTATATGTTTTTTAAATTGTGTCTTTTATAAATGCTATACGTGTTATTCCTAATAAAATAATGGATCTTACTTTATACCTGAGTGCGGCTCTTTTAAAGGGATATTATCTAGAATCGCTGCCTTCAGTTCTGGACTTACGCTATTTGTATCCCCTGAGCCAGCGCCATGATTTCATATACCCGGCAGTGCAAACCCTTTCAGTCTTTGTTGCTTTGTGGTATTCTCTGCCAACACGCACAATATCCAGACCGACCTCCTGGAGCATGGCCGCCCTAGTCACATGCATCTCCCTGATCAGCAAGTGGCCACAGGAGCCGGGGGTGACCCGGAGCCAGCAGGGAGGGATGGAGGCTGCGGGCACGTGTTAGGCGGCTATCATTTTTTTTTTTTTTTACAATATTTTTATTGAGCAAATTTAGAGTTTACAACATGGTATATAATCACAGCATGTTGCAGTCAAACAGATAATAATGCAGCATACTGGTGTTATTTAATCTAAGCGGTATAAATGTCAGATAATTTCTGTCTTTATCATTATTAAAGTGCAAGTTCTAATAAATCCTCTGTTAACTCTAAACAGCCTGGCTGCACCACCGTGACCAGAACCCGCCCCAGGGGGGGGGGGGGGGGGGGCTTTCGCTCTACCGAAGACCCTCTTGGGAGGATGTTACGCAAATTCATTTATAAACTCATTATACATTAAACCACACATAGCAATTTAAGGCGTCCTCAATGGACTACATGTTTAAAGTGGACCAACACCCAGGATTTTGACTATCGGGGTGCCCCGCTGTGTGAAACCCCCCCGAACCCCCCGAAAAACTCACCTCTCCCCGCTCCCAGCGCCGACGGACAAGCTTCTGACAGCCGCGGACAAGCGGCTCCTCCGCCGCCGCCTCCCGCGCGTCACTCCTGACGTGCGCGCGCCCGCGCCGGCCATTCACAGACGGCCGGCGCGGGCGCGCGCACGTCTAGAGGGGCGCCGAAGACAAGGTAAGGGTGTTTAGGGTGTTTGGGGGGGTTTCACCCCGCGGGACATCCGAGATCGGGAGGGAGGTGATCGGCCCGGGAATCCTATAGAGGAAGAGGGGCGTCCCAGAACACGCAGCATCTCCCCTCCTGCTGGGTCAGTGCTCATTTACCCTATTCCCTAGGGCCATCAAACTTAATAGCCAATAACACTTTTTCCGTTGGATCTCTCTCCATGGTTCCCACACCTGGTCAGCCTTTTCCTTATTAGACATAATGGAGGCTGTCATTTGCTCATTCACCATTAGGTTCGCCATCCTCACCTCTACCTCCTGCCATAATAGTCTGGGGGCTTTCCAATTCGCTGCCACTGTTAGTCGCACGGCAACCAATAGATGCTTTACTAGACTCCACTCATCCCTCGTATAGGGCTGCTGCTTCAATGATAATAAAGCGTCAAGCGGAGTCGGGGAAAGAGATCTACCCAAGATGTGAGAACACTTTGTACGCCTCATTCCATAAGCCCTGTACCACTGGGCATCCCCACCAAACATGGAGGTACTCTCCAATTGCTCCACATCCCCTGTAGCATCTGGGGGAGTGTGAGGCGGAGCATTTATGGAGTCTCGCTGGGGTGTAGTACCAACGGAGTACTATTTTATAAGCGTTTTCAGTCGCTAACACATTTAGCGACGTTTTCCGCACATTGTTCCAAATTTTCCTCCAATCCTCCCCTTCAATTGGGGCCCCCAGCTCCGCCTCCCACCTCTCCATGTATCCATGTTGCGGGGGGTCGGCCCATTGCACCAAAGCCCCATAGATATATATGATCATCCCCTTTGCAAACGGCTGGTGAAGAGATGCTTGCTCCAGTGGGGTAAGCCTGTATGGTGGAGATCCCCTCTTCAGAATGCTACCGACAAAATGCGAAAGTTGCAAATATCTGAAGATTTCCGAGGAGGGGATCTGTTTGGCGCTTTTAAGATCCTCAAAAGATAGCACTCCTTTTGGGGTACTGAGATCGTGTATAGTCACAATGCCATTGGCCTTCCACCATCCGAAGCAGAGGCACCCCCAGGCCTCCCCTGGTGGTGTGGTGGTATAGTGTTTTCCTGTTCACCCTTGATTTGATTGGCCCCCAGATATACTTTAATATCTTATTTTGCAGCGGCTTAAAAAAGGACAAGGGGATCGAAATTGGGAGCACCCTGAATAAATATAAAAGCTTCTGCAGGAGGACCATTTTAACTGCGGCTAGCCTACCTAGCCACGATATCTTTAGATTATACTAAGGGTTTAACATTGAGTCGACCAGCTTCGGGATATGTGAATAGTTAGCCTTAAACAACGTTTCATATGTGGGGGTAATTTTGACCCCCAGATACGGCAGTTGCTGCGTCCAGGTCCAGGGGATATTAGCCAAAAGGGCCTGCTTCGTGGAAGGCTTCAAGGAAATATCCAGAGCTGTGGACGGGGAGGCCGATTCATTAATAGCGACAGGTAGCGACAGTTGAGCGACTGTAGCGGCATTTTCAGAGCGCCCACTAGTAGTCGCTGTGCTTGGTCGTTGTTCGGTAGTTGATAGCGACTCAGTCGGTTTGCCGTAATGTTGAATATTGGGTGAGGAGTCGCTATTTGACAGGTTCCGCGCTGTATTGGAGCGCATGATAGCGACTGGCCCTAGCGACCGGCTCCCACCATATTCATTAAAAAATCACGCTCAAAAAAATTCTCACGCTGTAAAATGCTTGTTTAAACCCCAGAGCGCTGGCGGCGAGGGGTTAAAAGTAGTTTTTTAACCCCCAAACAACCATATTTTTTGAAAGCAAAAAAAAGTTTTTAAAATAATTTTGCAATATGAATACATTAATATCAGACCTGTAATATCAATTCTGTACAATTTTTTTTTTTTTACCCTAAAAAAATTATCTAAAATGGCAGAAGTGGTCACAGAATTTTTCACATTTAACAAAAAAAAAAAAAAAAATTAATAACAATTAATTATTAATATTTAAAGATTGTTCCATTGAAATGCATTGGAGAGCGCCAGGTAGCGAGAGGTCATACCTGTCGCTGTTCAAGGTCGGACGCTGGCGCTGTGGGCTGAGGCTGGAATAATGATGAATGAGTCGCTATATGGCGCTATCTCAGTCGCTAAGCAGGATCGGCTTGATAAATGTGTGATTGTGGTGGGGAGCCGGCGTTCTCGTGGCGGGCCGTCATTACCGGCCGCTAACCAGTCGCTACCTGTCACTATTCCTTCATAAATAAGGGCCTTAGTGTCATTTATCCAGAGGCCTGAAAAGCTCCCGAATACAGAAAGGGTTTTGAATATATTGGGAATAGAGATATGTGGACCTGTAACCATCAGGAGCACATCCGCAAAGAGCGATCCCCCTGATGCCTCCATTTTCCCCGGATCTTAATAGCCACGGGCTCCAGTGCCAAAATGAATAGGATGGGGGACAGAGGGCACTCCTGCCTAGTTCCTCTATAGATTGAGAAGGGGGGAGATTCTACACCCGCGTATTTCAAGGTGGCCTTTGGTAAGTTATATAACGCATCCACAGCAGCCAGCATTCCCTCCCCAAATCCCCACCTCCCCAGCACCCACCGCAGGTATTCCCAGGAGATGGAGTCCAACGCCTTCTCGACATCCAAAGACAGCAACATGGACTCCTGATCAGTACCCTTAACTGAATCTATCAGTTGTAGTATACGCCTGACTCCATCTCCCGCCTGATGGTATGGGACAAACCCCACTTGGTCCTTGTGGATTAGGCAACCCTAGTGGCTAAAACTTTAGTACACAATTTAAGGTCAATATTTAAGAGGGAAATGGGTCTATAGTTGCTCCATTTTTGATGATCCTTTCCTGGCTTTGGGATCATAACGATGTTTGCCTTTAACATTTCACCCTCAAAGAAATTACCCCGCATTATATGGTTAAAGAGGTTAACTAGTGGGGGGGTGACCTCCTGGCTGAGCTTTTTATAGAAGGTTGCAGTTAGTCCATCCGGGCCCGGTCTTTTAGCTGGCTTAAGTTCCTTAATAGCCCGTGACACTTCCTCAGCTGTAAAATCCACCTCCATAGTTAGTTTTTGTGGCTCAGTTAACCTAGGGAGCGAGATATCCTCAAAAAACTCAGAAACCACTTTCCCATCAATTGGTTGGGGGGCCTCATACAGCTTTGCCAGGCCTGCCCTAAATTCCTCCAATATTTTTTGGGGGGTGGTGGTTAGAGCCCCGCCTTTCACCTTCAGCCTTATTGGAGGGGCCGGATTTTCCTGACACCGGAGTTGGGCAGCCAGCAGGGTGTTGGGTTTGTTACTGCAGGCATAGTATTTCTGCCTCGACCATTTATACCTAGTTTCTGCCTGACTGATTTGAAACTGGTTTAGAGCCACCCTGGCTTTTTCCAGTCTGGCCACCCCGCTACCCGCCTTTGAGTCCTTAAACTCCTTGACAGCCTCTGCATCCTCCTCCTCCAGTACCCGAGCCTGCTGCTCCCTTTCCCTTTTCCGCTTCGAAGCCATCCCTAGGAAGTGGCCCCTAATAACAGCCTTAAAAGCTCCCCACAACATTGAGGGTGAGTCCACTGAGCCCTTATTGTGCGCAAAATATTCTGTGGCAGTCTTTTTCGCCTACTGCACTGCCTCCTCCGTAGATAATAGGGAGTCGTTTAACACCCACGAGGCCGGCCCCGTTTTAGTTAGCAAGCTGGAGCATGTGATTGTAACCATATCATGATCAGACCAAGGTACTGGTACTATCTCTGCACGCAGGATTTGCGTCAAAAAACCCCTTAAGGTAAATATATGGTCAATTCTACTATGCAGCTTGTGAGGGTGGGGGTAATGGGTAAAATCTCTTTTCCCTGGGTTCAATTCCCGCCATGTATCAACCAATTGGGCCCCCTGGATTATACTGGTAAAGGCCTTAGCTTCTCCCTTAAAGTGGACCAACACCCAGGATTTTGACTATCCTGGGTCTTGGTCCACTTCGGCGGGGCACCCCCGATCGGGGTGCCCCGCTGTGTGAAACCCCCCCGAACCCCCCGAACTCACCTCTGTCAGCGGCGACGGACAAGCCGCGGACAAGCGGCTCCTCCGCCGCCGCCTCCCGCGCGTCCCTGTTGACGCGCGCGTGCCCGCGCCGGCCATTCACAGACGGCCGGCGCGGGCGCGCGCACGACTAGAGGGGCGCGAGGGAGGCGGCGGCGGCCGGCCGCCGCCGAAAATAAGGTAAGGAGTTTGGGGGGTTTGGGGGGGTTTCACCCCGCGGGACATCCCGATCTCGGATGTCCCGCGGGGAGGGAGGTGATCGGTCCGGGAATCTTATAGATTCCCGGGCCGATCACGGGTGGGTGTTGGTCCACTTTAAGCTGTGGGGAGGGCGGGGAGGACCTATCTAGCCTGTTATGTAGGGTCAGGTTAGAGTCCGCACATAGGATTACTGTCCCCTGTACATGTGCCTTAACCAGCTCACAGATCCTGGACAGGAACGTAGCCTGTCCCACATTAGGCGCGTAATAATTGCACAGCGCGACCTGCACATCATGCACGACTCCCTGGAGAAGCAAATATCTGCCCCCCCGGATCTGCCAGCCGCTCAGTGCAGACAAATGGGGAGTTTTTGTGAAAAGCTATGAGGACCCCCTTTTGCTTGGTTTGCCCCATGGCTTGAAAAAATTGCGGGTACCTTGGGTGCAGGTAGCGCGGTGAGGAGGTCGAGGAGAAATGCGTTTCTTGCAGGCATACTACTCCCGCTCTCAGAGAGTTAAATAGTTTAAATGCCCTCGATCGCTTATTAGGGGAGTTAAGGCCTTGCACGTTCAGTGAGATCACCTTCACAGCCATAACATGAGATTTACCCAATTATGAGCGCTTTGCTTACCCAAGCACCTTCGCCGCCCCATGGGTGAGAAGTGAAGGGAAAGGATAGGTAGGGTAGATAGAAGTAACTAGAGTAAAGAGAAGAAGAAAGAGGGAGAACATCTCAAAAAACAAAACACAAGTCGCATGAGACATATAACATTCAAATAGCAATACGTGGATCTCATTCACTAGTATCATTCTACCAGGGCCTTCACCACTGGGAGACTGACAGGGGGTAAGCATGCTGGGAGACTGACAGGGGGTAAGCATGCTGGGAGACTGACAGGGGGTAAGCATGCTGGGAGAATGACGGGGGGTAAGCATGCTGGGAGACTGACAGGGGGTAAGCATGCTGGGAGACTGACAGGGGGTAAGCATGCTGGGAGACTGACAGGGGGTAAGCATGCTGGGAGACTGACAGGGGGTAAGCATGCTGGGAGAATGACAGGGGGTAAGCATGCTGGGAGACTGACAGGGGGTAAGCATGCTGGGAGAATGACAGGGGGTAAGCATGCTGGGAGACTGACAGGGGGTAAGCATGCTGGGAGAATGACAGGGGGTAAGCATGCTGGGAGAATGACGGGGGGTAAGCATGCTGGGAGACTGACAGGGGGTAAGCATGCTGGGAGAATGACAGGGGGTAAGCATGCTGGGAGACTGACAGGGGGTAAGCATGCTGGGAGAATGACAGGGGGTAAGCATGCTGGGAGACTGACAGGGGGTAAGCATGCTGGGAGACTGACAGGGGGTAAGCATGCTGGGAGACTGACAGGGGGTAAGCATGCTGGGAGACTGACAGGGGGTAAGCATGCTGGGAGACTGACAGGGGGTAAGCATGCTGGGAGAATGACAGGGGGTAAGCATGCTGGGAGAATGACAGGGGGTAAGCATGCTGGGAGACTGACAGGGGGTAAGCATGCTGGGAGACTGACAGGGGGTAAGCATGCTGGGAGACTGACAGGGGGTAAGCATGCTGGGAGACTGACAGGGGGTAAGCATGCTGGGAGAATGACAGGGGGTAAGCATGCTGGGAGAATGACAGGGGGTAAGCATGCTGGGAGACTGACAGGGGGTAAGCATGCTGGGAGAATGACAGGGGGTAAGCATGATTCAGCCCCCGGGCACCAGGGCCATCCCACCCTAAATGCTGAACACAACAATCTTATAGCCATTATCATGATCACAACCGTGACTGTAACTGCTGTTATAACGGCCCAGCCCCACATCACCAAGCTGCGCCTATCCACCCACCGGGCATCACTCCTGTTGCCGTCTATTATCCAAAATTGCACCAGCCCGGGCAGCCCCCGGCGCCCCCAGTCCCCCCCCCCCACACCCCTCCGGCGCAGGGAGACCGGGGCCCGCTAAGGGCCCCCCAGGCACCACACCCAAGTTAGGCGAGCGCTGCAGGGCTTATAACAATGCAGCTCCACCTGTCCACACTAGAGCAGGTAGCTACTAACAGGAAAAAACCTGGAATCAAACAGAAACTTAACTTAGCATAACCAACCATTTACCGTCCAGAGACAGTGTTAACCAAACTAAACTCTCCACACGACCAGAGGTGTGACAGCGAAACCTAATTTTTTGCGCCCTTTTATCACCTGACGTGCTCTGGAAGGCCTGGGATGACAGATTCTTCAAGGCCTGAGATCTATCTCTCCCCAGATGACATTGGGGCATCTTTCCTTCGCTGTGGGGCATCTCTCAGGGGCTGAGGCTAGTGCTTGGGGCTCCTCTGGCTGCTGGAGTCCGAGTTGCTGGAAGGTAGCTTTTAACTCCAAGGCTGTAGAGGCTTGCACTGTCTTTCCGTTGTATGTGAATGTCACTTTAAATGGAAAGCCCCACCTATAGCGTAGGTTTTGTGAGTGTAGGATCTGCAAATATGGTTTAAGAGCCCGCAGTCCGCGAAGACCTGATAGGGATGCCCCTGAAACTGTAAGGGCTCTTTATCTCTTGCCGCCTGCAACACTGCTTCTCTGGTTTTAAAATAAACAAACTTAACAATGATTTCCCTTGGGGGGGAGTCCGGGGAGCGTTTGGTGACGGTGCCCCGCTCCAGCTCTAACCGCTCGGCCGGTATATTGGGCGTCAGCTCCTGATCGTGCCCTGGGCATCCTCCATGGACTCAGGAAGGCGATTTCTATTTTCCAAGTCCTCATGCATATCTTTTAGCACAGCAATCTCCTCATGTAATGCCTGCACTTCATCCTCATGCCCCTCCAGGACTGTTGTGACATCATTCATTTGCCCCTCCAGGGTCTGGATTCTATGCCCCTGCTCCTTTAACTCCCTAAGGAGCTGGGTTGTGCTTCTAGTGACCACAGAGATCTCCTTCTACTCTAATGTGCTGCAGTGATCCCTGATCCAGGGCAATCTGGGGCATTGGTTCTGGAACTCAGTGGGGAACTGGGCTTGGCTGTCTACAGAGTCCAGCGAATCCTCTGCGTGCAGCATGGTTAGTGTCAGAGCTGTCTCCCCGCGCTCACCTCTCACTGCACGTGCTGCTGCTGGAGTTACGGTCACCATTTTAGATTCCGGCTGCTGCTGGGGTCTGGCTGCTCTTTGATCTGCGACAGGTGGCTATCATTTTTTATATTTTATTATATATATCTATATATATATTTATATTATTATATAATATATATATTATATTAATAATTATATTAATATATATTATATTATTATTAATATATATATATATATATATATATATATATATATATATATATATATTTATTATATATATAATATATTATATATTTTATTATATATTTAATATTTTATTATTTATATATATATTATATTTTTTAGATGCCCTTTAGCCTAACTTCCAACTTTTTAGGGTGTGAAAGAAGGACAATTGTTAAATTAGGCCACACCCCCTCATTGAGGGATGGATGAAGCCACGCCCCCTCATTGAGGAGGGTATAAAGCCACACCCCCTGAGTAAGGGATGGATAGGAGATACATTGTAACAGTTACAACAATAGAAACACTTTGAATAGGGAAATGAATCATTTATTGCTGCAGATCTGCATGTTACTCCTCAAAGAGGGACTAATGAGAACAAAGAGGGACTGGGGGACATGGACCCAAAAGAGGGACAATCCCTCCAAATCAGGGACAGTTGGGAGGTATGCCTCTTTGGGCCCCTGACATCTTTACATAGGACTGTGAGCCCAGGTAGGTCTTGCGGATAAACTACAAGCTGCAATATATAAAGAAGCCAGCAGGTGGCGCCATGCAGCCACTTATCATTCAGCTGTAAGTAGCATTGGAAAGAGTCATTGGCCTGTTTCCAGCTGCTGATTAGAGCGTCAGCTCTGCGGGCCAGCCTTGTGGCTTATCACCCCCGTCATAAAGATTACTAACCTGCACCTCCGCCTCCCTCTGCTGATACTGCTGGAAACAAGATGGGCAACAAAGAAAGTAATGGTCCTTCTGTTAGATATAAGCTCTATGGGCCCCCAATACCTAAAGGTGTCATGACATCACCTGAGCCCCCTATACCTAAAGGTGTCATGACATCACCTGGGGTCCCAATACCTAAAGGTGTCATGACATCAACTGAACCCCCTATACCTAAAGGTGTCATGACATCACCTGGGCCCCCATACCTAAAGGTGTCATGACATCACCTGGGGTCCCAATACCTAAAGGTGTCATGACATCAACTGAACCCCCTATACCTAAAGGTGTCATGACATCACCTGGGGTCCCTATACCTAAAGGTGTCATGACATCACCTGGGGTCCCTATACCTAAAGGTGTCATGACATCAACTGAACCCCCTATACCTAAAGGTGTCATGACATCACCCGGGCTCCCAATACCTAAAGGTGTCATGACATCAACTGAACCCCCTATACCTAAAGGTGTCATGACATCACCTGAGACCCCAATACCTAAAGGTGTCATGACATCACCTGAGACCCCTATACCTAAAGGTGTCATGACATCACCTGAGACCCCTATACCTAAAGGTGTCATGACATCACCTGAGACCCCTATACCTAAAGGTGTCATGACATCACCTGAGCCCCCTATACCTAAAGGTGTCATGACATCACCTGGGCCCCCTATACCTAAAGGTGTCATGACATCACCTGGGCTCCCTATACCTAAAGGTGTCATGACATCACCTGGGCTCCCAATACCTAAAGGTGTCATGACATCACCTGGGCCCCCTATACCTAAAGGTGTTATGACATCACCTGGGCCCCCTATACTTAAAGGTGTCATGACATCACCTGGGCCCCCTATACCTAAAGGTGTCATGACATCACCTGGGCCCCCTATACCTAAAGGTGTCATGACATCACCTGGGCCCCCTATACCTGTCATGACATCACCTGAGCCCCCTATACCTAAAGGTGTCATGACATCACCTGGGCTCCCTATGCCTAAAGGTCTCATGACATCACCTGAGACCCCTATACCTAAAGGTGTCATGACATCACCTGAGCCCCCTATACCTAAATGTGTCATGACATCACCTGGGCTCCCAATACCTAAAGGTGTCATGACATCACCTGGGCCCCCATACCTAAAGGTGTCATGACATCACCTGGGCTCCCTATACCTAAAGGTGTCATGACATCACCTGGGCTCCCTATACCTAAAGGTGTCATGACATCACCTGGGCTCCCAATACCTAAAGGTGTCAGGACATCACCTGGGCCCCCTATACCTAAAGGTGTCATGACATCACCCGGGCTCCCAATACCTAAAGGTGTCATGACATCAACTGAACCCCCTATACCTAAAGGTGTCATGACATCACCTGGGGTCCCTATACCTAAAGGTGTCATGACATCACCTGAGACCCCTATACCTAAAGGTGTCATGACATAACCTGGGCTCCCTATACCTAAAGGTGTCATGACATCACCTGAGATCCCTATACCTAAAGGTGTCATGACATCACCTGAGACCCCTATACCTAAAGGTGTCATGACATCACCTGAGCCCCCTATACCTAAAGGTGTCATGACATCACCTGGGCCCCCTATACCTAAAGGTGTCATGACATCACCTGGGCTCCCTATACCTAAAGGTGTCATGACATCACCTGGGCTCCCAATACCTAAAGGTGTCATGACATCACCTGGGCCCCCTATACCTAAAGGTGTTATGACATCACCTGGGCCCCCTATACTTAAAGGTGTCATGACATCACCTGGGCCCCCTATACCTAAAGGTGTCATGACATCACCTGGGCCCCCTATACCTAAAGGTGTCATGACATCACCTGGGCCCCCTATACCTGTCATGACATCACCTGAGCCCCCTATACCTAAAGGTGTCATGACATCACCTGGGCTCCCTATGCCTAAAGGTCTCATGACATCACCTGAGACCCCTATACCTAAAGGTGTCATGACATCACCTGAGCCCCCTATACCTAAATGTGTCATGACATCACCTGGGCTCCCAATACCTAAAGGTGTCATGACATCACCTGGGCCCCCATACCTAAAGGTGTCATGACATCACCTGGGCTCCCTATACCTAAAGGTGTCATGACATCACCTGGGCTCCCTATACCTAAAGGTGTCATGACATCACCTGGGCTCCCAATACCTAAAGGTGTCAGGACATCACCTGGGCCCCCTATACCTAAAGGTGTCATGACATCACCTGGGCCCCCTATACCTAAAGGTGTCATGACATCACCTGGGCTCCCTATACCTAAAGGTGTCATGACATCACCTGGGCTCCCTATACCTAAAGGTGTCATGACATCACCTGGGCTCCCAATACCTAAAGGTGTCATGACATCACCTGGGCCCCCTATACCTGTCATGACATCACCTGAGCCCCCTATACCTAAAGGTGTCATGACATCACCTGGGCTCCCTATACCTAAAGGTGTCATGACATCACCTGAGACCCCTATACCTAAAGGTTTCATGACATCACCTGAGCTCCCAATACCTAAAGGTGTCATGACATCACCTGGGCCCCCATACCTAAAGGTGTCATGACATCACCTGGGCTCCCTATACCTAAAGGTGTCATGACATCACCTGGGCTCCCTATACCTAAAGGTGTCATGACATCACCTGGGCTCCCTATACCTAAAGGTGTCATGACATCACCTGGGCTCCCTATACCTAAAGGTGTCATGACATCACCTGGGCTCCCAATACCTAAAGGTGTCATGACATCACCTGGGCCCCCTATACCTGTCATGACATCACCTGAGCCCCCTATACCTAAAGGTGTCATGACATCACCTGGGCTCCCTATACCTAAAGGTGTCATGACATCACCTGAGACCCCTATACCTAAAGGTGTCATGACATCACCTGAGCCCCCTATACCTAAATGTGTCATGACATCACCTGGGCTCCCAATACCTAAAGGTGTCATGACATCACCTGGGCCCCCATACCTAAAGGTGTCATGACATCACCTGGGCTCCCTATACCTAAAGGTGTCATGACATCACCTGGGCTCCCTATACCCAAAGGTGTCATTACATCACCTGGGCTCCCAATACCTAAAGGTGTCATGACATCACCTGGGCCCCCTATACGTGTCATGACATCACCTGAGCCCCTTATACCTAAAGGTGTCATGACATCACCTGGGCTCCCTATACCTAAAGGTGTCATGACATCACCTGAGACCCCTATACCTAAATGTGTCATGACATCACCTGGGCTCCCAATACCTAAAGGTGTCATGACATCACCTGGGCCCCCATACCTAAAGGTGTCATGACATCACCTGGGCTCCCTATACCTAAAGGTGTCATGACATCACCTGGGCTCCCAATACCTAAAGGTGTCATGACATCACCTGGGCCCCCATACCTAAAGGTGTCATGACATCACCTGGGCTCCCTATACCTAAAGGTGTCATGACATCACCTGGGCTCCCAATACCTAAAGGTGTCATGACATCACCTGGGCCCCCTATACCTAAAGGTGTCATGACATCACCTGAGCCCCCTATACCTAAAGGTGTCATGACATCACCTGGGCTCCCTATACCTAAAGGTGTCATGACATCACCTGGGCCCCCTATACCTAAAGGTGTCATGACATCACCTGGGCCCCCTATACCTAAAGGTGTCATGACATCACCTGAGACCCCTATACCTAAAGGTGTCATGACATCACCTGGGCTCCCAATATCTAAAGGTGCCATGACATCACCTGGGCCCCCTATACCTAAAGGTGTCATGACATCACCTGGGCTCCCTATACCTAAAGGTGTCATGACATCACCTGGGCCCCCTATACCTAAAGGTGTCATGACATCACCTGGGCCCCCTATACCTAAAGGTGTCATGACATCACCTGAGCCCCCTATACCTAAAGGTGTCATGACATCACCTGGGCTCCCTATACCTAAAGGTGTCATGACATCACCTGGGCTCCCAATACCTAAAGGTGTCATGACATCACCTGGGCCCCCTATACCTAAAGGTGTCATGACATCACCTGGGCCCCCTATACTTAAAGGTGTCATGACATCACCTGGGCCCCCTATACCTAAAGGTGTCATGACATCACCTGGGCCCCCTATACTTAAAGGTGTCATGACATCACCTGGGCCCCCTATACCTAAAGGTGTCATGACATCACCTGGGCCCCCTATACCTAAAGGTGTCATGACATCACCCGGGCCCCCTATACCTAAAGGTGTCATGGCATCACCTGGGCCCCCTATACCTAAAGGTGTCATGACATCACCCGGGCCCCCTGTACCTAAAGGTGTCATGACATCACCTGGGCCCCCTATACCTATGACATCACCTGGGCTCCCTATACCTAAAGGTGTCATGACATCACCTGGGCCCCCTATACCTAAAGGTGTCATGACATCACCTGGGCCCCCTATACCTAAAGGTGTCATGACATCACCTGGGCCCCCTATACCTAAAGGTGTCATGACATCACCTGGGCTCCCTATACCTAAAGGTGTCATGACATCACCCGGGCCCCCTATACCTAAAGGTGTCATGACATCACCTGGGCCCCCTATACCTAAAGGTGTCATGACATCACCCGGGCCCCCTATACCTAAAGGTGTCATGACATCACCTGGGCCCCCTATACCTATGACATCACCTGGGCTCCCTATACCTAAAGGTGTCATGACATCACCTGGGCCCCCTATACTTAAAGGTGTCATGACATCACCTGGGCCCCCTATACCTAAAGGTGTCATGACATCACCTGGGCCCCCTATACCTAAAGGTGTCATGACATCACCTGGGCTCCCTATACCTAAAGGTGTCATGACATCACCCGGGCCCCCTATACCTAAAGGTGTCATGACATCACCTGGGTCTGCTGAGTGGCAGAATCCCCCCATAACATGCTGAGTGGCAGAATCCCCCCATAACATGCTGAGTGGCAGAATCCCCCCATAACATGCTGAGTGGCAGAATCCCCCCATAACAGGCTGAGTGGCACAATCCCCCCATAACATGCTGAGTGGCAGAATCCCCCCATAACATGCTGAGTGGTAGAATCCCCCCATAACATGCTGAGTGGCAGAATCCCCCCATAACATGCTGAGTGGCAGAATCCCCCCATAACATGCAGAGTGGCACAATCCCCTCATAACATGCTGAGTGGCACAATCCCCCCATAACATGCTGAGTGGCACAATCCCCCCATAACAGGCTGAGTGGCACAATCCCCCCATAACAGGCTGAGTGGCACAATCCCCCCATAACATGCTGAGTGGCAGAATCCCCCCATAACATGCTGAGTGGCACGATCCCCCCATAACATGCTGAGTGGCACAATCCCCCCATAACATGCTGAGTGGCACAATCCCCCCATAACATGCTGAGTGGCACAATCCCCCCATAACATGCTGAGTGGCACAATCCCCCCATAACATACTGAGTGGCAGAATCCCCCATAACATACTGAGTGGCAGAATCCCCCCATAACATGCTGAGTGGCAGAATCCCCCCATAACATGCTGAGTGGCAGAATCCCCCCATAACATGCTGAGTGGCAGAATCCCCCCATAACATACTGAGTGGCACAATCCCCCCATAACATGCTGAGTGGCACAATCCCCCCATAACATGCTGAGTGGCACAATCCCCCCATAACATGCTGAGTGGCACAATCCCCCCATAACATGCTGAGTGGCACAATCCCCCCATAACAGGCCGTCCCCGGGATTCAGGTAAATCCCTCCAAAGCCGATTTTCTATGGGGAAAATATTTGCGGACACTATTTATCCAGACGTTTTATTGCCGGGGGAAATATTTGCTGTGCTGGACGCAGAGGCCTGAGAAGCCTGAGAACGTCCCGTCCCCTGATCTCCAGCTCCTCCATTACAGGGAAACTCTGTCACTGGTTAACCCAACTAATCCCTTGGCCTGTCTCCTGGGTTCATCCGATGGCATCTCGGATAAATGATGAACTAGGTAACAAATATCTAACCGCAGGGTGATAACACCTCTTATCCCGGCCTAGGCCGCTCCTCAGGAGGCCTCCATCTTGTTTATCTAACATGTGAGGGTCGTAAAAGACTCTTGTTGAGGCCTAGTCAATGGCCCTTCAAAGGAATCCTGAGAGGAATCAATAGCCCTGAAGTGGCTGCTACACGGCCCCTCCCCCTATTGTCAGCCAGGTGTCGGCCTGTCGCCTAGATACAAGGCGGCCATCTTGGTCCTCAGTAATGTAGCTCAGACTTCTCTGAGGGAAGGGTTAGGGGTAAATTAGTGGTTGAGGCCTAGGCAATGGCTCTTTAGAGGATCCCTGTGAGGAATCAGTCATAGCAGTATCTGATAGGTGGAGGTGGAGGCCAGTCGCCTAGATACAAGGCAGCCATCTTGGTCCTCAGTAATGTAGCTCAGGGTTAGGGGTAAAAAAAAAATAGAAAAATATAGAGGGAATGTAAAATAGAGTTTGGGGTAAGTGGAAAAAAGGGGACAAAGGAAATGTGAAAAATGACAAAATAAATTAATAATTAAAGGAGGGATTGTGAAAAAGAGAGAAATAAAGAGGGAATGGATGGAACTTAGAGAATAACGGTCAGAAATGGAAAAAGAGAGAAAGAAGGAGGAAATGTGCAAACAATGGAGGAAGAAAGGAATGCAAAATGAGAGAGAAAAGGAGGGAATGTGGAAAAGAGAGAAAGATGGAGGGAATGTGGAAACAAGGGAGGGAGGAGGAAATGCAAAAAGAGAGAGAAAAGGAGGGAATGGAGGAATTGTGAATGTGGAAAAGAGAAAAGGAAGGGGTAAATGTAAAAAAGAGAGAAAGAATTAGGGGATGGGGAAAAAGAGTAAAAGAGAGGGAATGTGTAAATATGAGAAGGAAGGAGAGGATGTGAAAAAGAGAAAAGGAAGGAGGAAATGTAGAGACTATTTAAGGAAGGAGGGAATGTGGAAAAAAGAGGAGGGAGGGTGTGAAAAGGAAAGAAAGAATGTGAAAAGAAGAGAAAGAAGGTTTTGTTGCATTTCAAACTCAATAGAGAGCCACGCGCCTGCTGCCCCATCGAGGGAAAAAAGCTGATGTTGAATGATTTTAGCACATTCCAGATCTGTTGGTGCGTCCCTCTTTCCTATCCCTCCTGTGCGGGGACGCGGCCCCTTTAACACCTCCATCAGCCCCATTATAAGCAATGAAAACCTGATGTTGAATGATTTTAGCACACCCCAGATCTGTTGGTGCGTCCCTCTTTCCTATCCCTCTTGTGCGGGGACGTGGCCCCTTTAACACCTCCATCAGTGCCCATTATAAGCAATGAAAGGCTGATGTTGAATGATTTTAGCACATCCCAAATCTGCTGGTGCGTCCCTCTTTCCTATCCCTCCTGTGCGGGGACGCGTCCCTCTTTCCTATCCCTCCTGTGCGGGGATGCGTCCCTCTTTCCTATCCCTCTTGTGTGGGGAGGCGTCCCTCTTTCTTATCCCTCTTGTGCGGGGACGCGGCCCCTTTAACACCTTCACCTCCGCCCATTATAAGCAATGACACAGGAAAGGAAAGCTGATGTTGAATGATTTTAGCACACCCCAGATCTGTTGGTGCGTCCCTCTTTCCTATCCCTCTTGTGCGGGCACACTGCCCTTTTAACACCTCCATCAGCGCCCATTATAAGCAATGAAAGGCTGATGTTGAATGATTTTAGCACATCCCAGATCTGTTGGTGTGTCCCTCTTCCTTATCCCTCCTGTGCGGGCATGCGTCCCTCTTTCCTATCCCTCCTGTGCGAGGACGCCTCCCCTTTAACACCTTCACCTCCGCCCATTATAAGCAATGACACAGGAAAGAAAAGCTGATGTTGAATGATTTTAGCACACCCCAGATCTGTTGGTGTGTCCCTCTTTCTTATCCCTCTTGTGCGGGGACGCGGCCCCTTTATAAGGCGAATTAAGGGATTATTGTGCGGAATTCTGCGCTGAGCAGACTCGGGACATTGTTCTTGCGGCGAGAGAGAGAGAGAGAAGGGGCTTCTGGGTAATGGGCGCCCGCGTCCTGCCGGAGAGGATGATATGCGCAGGTAACCTCTGATCTGTCAGTGTGTGCATTCTGCTTCCTGTCCCCCATTCTGGGTCATACAGGGAGCTTAGCTCATCTATTCACAGCTACAAACACACACTGCTGGGAACCTGGTTTATGTCATTTTATTTCTTTATTATCATTTCATCTGATTTTTTATCCTTTCTTTTGTTACTTTCACTCCTTCCTCCTGTCCAGTCTTTCTTGTCTTCCTGATCCTTCCCTCTCTCCTGAGTCTCTTCCCGTTCATTCTTTTCTTTTAATCCTTCTCTTTCTCATCAATCATTTCCCTCCTTTCTTTCCATCCCTTTCTTTTTCCTGTCCTCCTTTCTGCTATTCATCCTTCTCTTTCTCATCAATCATTTCCCTCCTTTCTTTCCATCCCTTTCTTTTTCCTGTCCTCCTTTCTGCTATTCATCCTTCTCTTTCTTATCAATCATTTCCCTCCTTTCTTTCCATCCCTTTCTTTTTCATGTCCTCCTTTCTGCTATTCATCCTTCTCTTTCCTATTATTCATTTCCCTCCTTTCTTTCCATCCCTTTCTTTTTCCTGTTCTCCTTTCTGCTATTCATCCTTCTCTTTCCTATTATTCCTTTCCCTCCTTTCTTTCCATCCCTTTCTTTTTCCTGTCCTCCTCTCATCTATGAAACCTTCTCTTTCTTATCATTCATTTCCCTCCTTTCTATACTTCCCTTTCTTTTTCCTGTCCTTCTTTCTGCTATTCATCCTTCTCTTTCCTATTATTCCTTTCCCTCCTTTCTATTCATCCCTTTCTTTTTCCTGTTCTCCTTTCTGCTATTCATCCTTCCCTTCCTGTCCATAATTTCCTTTCAATCCTTCCCTTCACTATCACTCTTTTCTTTCCTTCTTTTTATTCCTTTTTTTTTTTTAATCCCCCCTCTTGATTATTTTTTCCCCTGGCACCCCGATCGGTGATGCCCCATTGTGTGGAACCCCCCAGGTCACCCTATCTCATTTATCTCTTCTGGACGCCTGCATCCCCCCCACTGCCTGCACCCCCCACCGCCTGCACCCCCCCACCGCCTGCACCCCCCCCACCGCCTGCACCCCCCCCACCGCCTGCATCCCCCCACCGCCTGCACCCCCCCCACCGCCTGCATCCCCCCCACTGCCTGCACCCCCACCGCCTGCATCCCCCCCACTGCCTGCCCCCCCACCGCCTGCACCCCCCCCACCGCCTGCATCCCCCCACTGCCTGCATCCCTCCCACTGCCTGCATCCCCCCCACTGCCTGCACCCCAACCACCTGCATCCCCCCCACTGCCTGCATCCACCCCACTGCCTGCATCCCCCCACTGCCTGCACCCCAACCGCCTGCACCCCCCACCGCCTGCATCCCCCCACCGCCTGCATCCCCCCCACTGCCTGCATCCACCCCACTGCCTGCATCCCCCCCACTGCCTGCACCCCAACCGCCTGCACCCCCCACCGCCTGCATTCCCCCACTGCCTGCCCCCCCACCGCCTGCACCCCCCCCACCGCCTGCATCCCCCCACTGCCCGCATCCCCCCCACTGCCTGCATCCCCCCCACTGCCTGCACCCCAACCGCCTGCATCCCCCCCACCGCCTGCATCCCCCCACTGCCCGCATCCCCCCCACTGCCTGCATCCCCCCCCCACTGCCTGCACCCCAACCGCCTGCATCCCCCCCACTGCCTGCATCCACCCCAACCGCCTGCACCCCCCACCGCCTGCATCCCCCCCACCGCCTGCATCCCCCCCACCGCCTGCATCCCCCCACTGCTTGCATCCCCCCCACTGCCTGCACCCCAACCACCTGCACCCCCCCAACCGCCTGCATCCCCCCCACCGCCTGCATCCCCCCACTGCCTGCATCCCCCCCACTGCCTGCACCCCAACCGCCTGCATCCCCCCCACTGCCTGCATCCACCCCACCGCCTGCATCCCCCAACTGCCTGCACCCCAACCGCCTGCATCCCCCCCAACCGCCTGCATCCCCCCCACTGCCTGCATCCACCCCACTGCCTGCACCCCCCCAGCCTGCATCCCCCCACTGCCTGCATCCCCCCCATTGCCTGCATCCACCCCACTGCCTGCACCCCCCACCGCCTGTATCCCCCCCACCTCCTGCATCCCCCTCACCGCCTGCATCCCCCCCACCGCCTCCATCCCCCCACTGCCCGCATCCCCCCCACTGCCTGCACCCCAACCGCCTGCATCCCCCCCCACTGCCTGCATCCCCCCCCACTGCCTGCATCCCCCCCCACTGCCTGCATCCCCCCACTGCCTGCACCCCCCACCGCCTGCATCCCCCCCACTGCCTGCATCCACCCCACTGCCTGCACCCCCCACCACCTGCATCCCCCCCACCGCCTGCATCCCCCACTGCCTGCACCACCACTGCCTGCATCCCCCCCACTGCCTGCATCCACCCCACTGCCTGCACCCCCACTGCCTTCATCCCCCCCACTGCCTGCATCCACCCCACTGCCTGCACCCCCACTGCCTTCATCCCCCCACTGCCTTCATCCCCCCACTGCCTGCACCCCCCACCGCCTGCACCCCCCACCGCCTGCACCCCCCACCGTCTGCATCCACCCCGCTGCCTGCATCCCCCCCACTGCCTGCACCCCCCCCACTGCCTGCATTCCCCCCACTGCCTGCACCCCCCACCGTCTGCATCCACCCCACTGCCTGCATTCCCCCCACTGCCTGCACCCCCCACCGTCTGCATCCACCCCACTGCCTGCATCCACCCCACTGCCTGCATCCCCCCCACTGCCTGAATTCTCCCCACTGCCTGCACCCCCCACCGTCTGCATCCACCCCACTGCCTGCATTCCCCCCACTGCCTGCACCCCCGCCGCCTGCATCCACCCCACTGCCTGCATCCTCCCCACCGCCTGCATCCCCCCCACTGCCTGCACCCCCCACTGCCTGCACCCCCCACTGCCTGCATTCCCCCCACTGCCTGCACCCCCCACTGCCTGCATTCCCCCCACTGCCTGCACCCCCCCACTGCCTGCGCCCCCAACCGTCTGCATCCCCCCCACTGCCTGCATCCCCCCCACTGCCTACACCCCCCCACCTGCCTGCATCCCCCACCGCCTGCAACCCCCCCCCCCACCGCCTGCATCCACCCCACCGCCTGCATCCCCCCCACTGCCTGCACCCCCACTGCCTGCATCCCCCCCACTGCCTGCATCCCCCCCACCGCCTGCACCCACCCCACTGCCTGCATCCCCCCCCACTGCCTGCACCCCCCACTGGCTGCATCCACCCCACTGCCTGCATCCCCCCTACTGCCTGAATTCCCCCCACCGTCTGCATCCCCCCCACTGCCTGCATCCCCCCCACTGCCTGCATTCCCACCACTGCCTGCACCCCCCACCGTCTGCATCCATCCCACTGCCTGCATCCACCCCAGTGCCTGCATCCCCCCCACTGCCTGCATCCCCCCCACTGCCTGCACCCCCCACCGTCTGCCTCCCCCACCGTCTGCCTCCCCCACCGCCTGCCTCCCCCCCACTGCCTGCATTCCCCCAACTGCCTGCACCCCCCACCGTCTGCATCCCCCCCACTGCCTGCACCCCCCACTGTCTGCATCCCCTCCACCGCCTGCATCCAAGCCACTGCCTGCACCCCCCCCACTGGCTGCACCCCTCACCGCCTGCACCCCCCCACTGCCTGCACCCCCAACTGCCCGCATCCACCCCACCGCCTGCATCCCCCCCCACTGCCTGCATTCCCCCCACTGCCTGCACCCCCCACCGTCTGCATCCACCCCACTGCCTGCATCCACCCCACTGCCTGCATCCACCCCACTGCCTGCATCCCCCCCACTGGCTGCACCCCCCACCATCTGCATCCACCCCACCGTCTGCATCCACCCCACCGTTTGCATCCACCCCACCATCTGCATCCACCCCACTGCCTGCATCGCCCCCACTGCCGGCATTCCCCCCACTGCCGGCACCCCCCCACTGCCTGCACCCCCCCGCCTGCATCCCACCCACTGCCTGCATCCCCCCACTGCCTGCATCCCCCCACTGCCTGCACCCCCCACTGCCTGCATCCTCCCCACTGTCTGCACCTTCCACCGCCTGCATCCACCCCACTGCCTGCACCCCCCACCGCCTGTATCCCCCCCACTGCCTGCACCCCCCCACCGCCTGCATCCCCCCCCACTGCCTGCATCCCCCCCACTGCCTGCATCCCACACCGCCTGCATCTACCCCACTGCCTGCTTCCCCCCCACTTCCTGCACCCCCCACCGCCTGCCTCCGCCCCAGTGCCTGCACCCCCCACCGCCTGCATCCCGCCACTGCCTGCACTGCCCTCCCACCGTCTGCATCCACCCCACTGCCTGCACCCTCACTGCCTGCATCCCCCCCCCACTGCCTGCACTGCCCTCCCACCGTCTGCATCCCCCCCACCTGCATCCCCCCCACTGCCTGCACCCTCACTGCCTGCATCCCCCCCACTGCCCGCACCCCCACCGCCTGCATCCCCCCCACCGCCTGCATCCACCCCACTGCCTGCACCCCCCACCGCCTGCATCCCCCCACTGCCTGCACCCCCACGGCCTGCATCCCCACACTGCCTGCACCCCCCACTGCCTGCATTTACCCCACTGCCTGCACCCCCCACAGTCTGAATCCCCCCACTGCCTACATCCACCCCATTGCCTACATCCACCCCACTGCCTGCATCCACCCCACTGCCTGCACCCTCACTGCCTGCATCCACCCCACTGCCTGCACCCTCACTGCCTGCATCCCCCCCACTGCCTGCACTGCCCTCCCACCGTCTTCATCCCCCCCCACCTGCACTGCCCCCCACTGCCTGCATGCACCCCACTGCCTGCACTCCCCTCCGCCTGCATCCCCCCACTGCCTGCACCCACCACCGCCTGCATCCACCCCACCGCCTGCATCCCCCCACTGCCTGCATCTCCCCACTGCCTGCACCCCCCCACTGCCTCCCCCCACCGCCTGCATCCCCCCACCGCCTGCAACCCCCCTACCGCCTGCATCCCCCCCACCGCCTGCATCCCCCCCACTGCCTGCATCCACCCCACTGCCTGCACCCCCCACCGCCTGCACCCCCCCCACTGCCTGCATCCCCCCCCACTGCCTGCACTGCCCCCCCCACCGTCTGCATCCCCCCCACTGGCACCGCCCCCCACTGCCTGCATCCCCCCCACTGCCTGCACAGCTCCCACTTCCTGCATCCCCCCCAACTGCCTGCACCCCCCCCAACTGCTTGCACCACCCTCCACCGTCTGCATCCCCCCCACTGCCTGCACCCCCACCATCTGCATCCCCCCCACCTGCACCGCCCCCCACTGCCTGCACCCCCCACCGTCTGCTTCCCCCCCACCTGCACCGCCCCCCACTGCCTGCACCCCCACCGTCTGCATCCCCCCCACCTGCACCACCCACCACTGCCTGCACCCCCTACTGCCTGTATCCCCCCCACTGCCTGCACCCCCACCATCTGCACCCCCCCCACCTGCATGGCCCCCCACTGCCTGTATCCCCCCCACTGCCTGCACCCCCCACCGTCTGCATCCCCCCCACCGCCAGCCATGTGGAGGGAGCGCTTGCAGGTGATGTGATCCGGGGATCATCAGATGGGAAAATTTCGGGAAGAGAATCTGCCCTATTGTTATATTCCTGGGAACATTATCACCTCTATTTGGGCGACACTGTGACCAAATTATCTGCCCTGATACTGACTCACATTATCCCCCCCCCCCCCCCAGGCTCCCTGGGTCCTATAGGGACAGCGCAGCTCCTGTGCTTCTAGTCATATGACTGGATGCAGCCTGTGATGTCATTGGCCGGTCCGGCAGAGGTCTGTAATGTCATTGGCCGGTCCAGCAGAGGTCTGTGATGTCATTGGATGGTCCGGCAGAGGTCTGTAATGTCATTGGATGGTCCGACAGAGGTCTGTGATGTCACTGACCGGTCCGGCAAAGGTCTGTGATGTCATTGGCCGCTCCGGCAGAGGTCTGTGATGTCATTGGCCGTTCCGGCAGAGGTCTGTGATGTCATTGGCTGGTCCGGCAGAGGTCTGTGATGTCATTGGCCGGTCTGGCAGAGGTCTGTGATGTCAGCGGCTGGTTCGGCAGAGGTCTGTGATGTCATTGGTCGGTCCGGCAGAGGTCTGTAATGTCATTGGATGGTTCGGCAGAGGTCTGTGATGTCATTGGCAGGTCGGCAGAGGTCTGTGATGTCATTGGCCGGTTCGGCAGAGGTCTGTGATGTCATTGGCCGGTCCGGCAGAGGTCTGTGATGTCATCGCTGGTCCGGCAGAGGTCTGTAATGTCATTGGCCGGTCTGGCAGAGGTCTGTGATGTCAGCGGCTGGTTCGGCAGAGGTCTGTGATGTCATTGGTCGGTCCGGCAAAGGTCTGTAATGTCATTGCATGGTCCGGCAGAGGTCTGTGATGTCATTGGCAGGTCGGCAGAGGTCTGTGATGTCATTGGCCGGTTCGGCAGAGGTCTGTGATGTCACTGGCCGGTCCAGCAGAGGTCTGTGATGTCATTGGCCGGTTGCTGGATGGGACACGGTGTCTGTAAATATTTCCCAATCACACTGTGTTCTCAGGTGACAGCAGAGACAGACACTTACTGGAAATGCTGAGCACATATACACAGCGCAGCACAGAGCTGGAGGGCGGCCAGATAAGGGCCTAGGCACCGGCCTAGTATCTGGCTGCCCTGGGGAAGGGCCAAGAGGAACACGTCGGGTTTAGGTCCTGCTGGCTACAAGCGTTCTATGTACTGTAATATTTCTGTCTCTCTTCCTCTCTCTCTCTATCCCCCATCTTTCCTTCTTTCTCTCGCTGTCTTCCGAACTCTCTCTTTCTTTTTACCTTTTTCTTTCTCTGTCTCTCTTTCTTTTGCTCTCACTCTTTTTGTCTCTCTCTTTCTCTAACTTTTCATCTCTCTGTCTTTCACTCTCTGTTCCCTTTTTCCTTTCTTTCACACACTCTATCTCTCTCTTTCCCTCTCTTTTACACACACCAGCGTATTCTCTCTTTGTCTCTCTCTCTTTCACTCACTTTCTCTTTCTTTCAGTTTTTTTTTGCTCAGTTACTTTCTTTCTCTCTCTCTCTCTCTCTGTCTTTCGCTCTCTCTTTCCTTTTTCCTCTCTTTCAGACACTCTATTTCTCTCTTTCCCTCTCCCTGTCGCTTTCTCTCTCTTTTTTCCTCTCTCCTGTTAAAGTCTACTTAGCTGACGCAGCAGAAGCGACGTGTCAGTCATGTAATGATTGATCCAAGCGCCTCTGCGAGGGGCCGAGCTGGTGGTAAACAGAGCATTTGGCCCAGTTTGAAGGACCCTCAGTGACCCGCAATGACCCGGATCAGTTAATCTTCCAACTCCTGACCAGCACAAATTCCCAGTAACTTTCTGTAACACAGTGACACTGCTCTCTCATTATCTCTCTCTCTCATTATCTCTCTCTCTCGCTCTCACCATTTGCAGGCGAGTTGGTCACCTTATGCGGTGGTGCCTCACTTGGCCTCTATTCACTAAAGCTTGGCGTGCGCTCCACCTCCGGCCGCCATAAAGCGCAGAAAGATATTTTTTTATCTTTATTGCCCAATCCCGCTGAATAACAAGTTTAGTGTCATAAACAATAAGTAACTATTATCAGCAATTCTATGGATATCTGATTCCGAGAAGTGAGAGGGAGCCGTCAGCACCAGTGGCTTTACCCCACATGGGACTAATGAAGCCAAGGCTCGGGACAGGGGCCGTGTATAGACAGGGGCCAGGTATAGACAGGGGCCAGGTATCGACAGGGGCCGGGTATAGACAGGGGCTGGGGATAGACAGGGGCCAGGTATAGACAGGGGCCAGGTATAGACAGGGGCCAGGTATAGACAGGGGCCAGGTATAGACAGGGGCCGGGGATAGACAGGGGCCAGGTATAGACAGGGGCCGGGTATAGACAGGGGCCAGGTATAGACAGGGGCCGGGTATAGACAGGGGCCAGGTATAGACAGGGGCCAGGTATAGACAGGGGCCAGGTATAGACAGGGGCCAGGTATAGACAGGGGCCAGGTATAGACAGGGGTCGGGGATAGACAGGGGCCGGGTATAGACAGGGGCCGGGGATAGACAGGGGCCGGGGATAGACAGGGGCCGGGGATAGACAGGGGCCGGGGATAGACAGGGGCCGGGGATAGACAGGGGCCGGGGATAGACAGGGGCCGGGGATAGACAGGGGCCGGGGATAGACAGGGGCCGGGGATAGACAGGGGCCGGGGATAGACAGGGGCCGGGGATAGACAGGGGCCGGGTATAGACAGGGGCTGGGTATAGACAGGGGCCAGGTATAGACAGGGGCCAGGTATAGACAGGGGCCCGGTATAGACAGGGGCGGGGTGTAGAAAGTGGCCGGGTATAGACAGGGGCTGGGTATAGACAGGGGCCGGGTATAGACAGGGGCCAGGTATAGACAGGGGCCAGGTATAGACAGGGGCCAGGTATGGACAGGGGCCGGGTATAGACAGGGGCAAGTATTGACAGGGGCCAGGTATAGACAGGAGCCAGGTATGGACAGGGGCCGGGTATAGACAGGGGCCGGGTATAGACAGGGGCCAGGTATGGACAGGGGCCGGGAATAGACAGGGGCCAGGTATAGACAGGGGGCAGGTATGGACAGGGGTCGGGTATAGACAGGGGCTGGGTATAGACATGGGCCAGGTATAGACAGGGGCCAGGTATAGACAGGGGCCGGGTATAGACAGGGGCCGGGTATGGACAGGGGCCAGGTATAGACAGGGGCCAGGTATAGACAGGGGCCAGGTATAGACAGGGGCCAGGTATAGACAGGGGCCAGGTATAGACAGGGGCCGGGTATAGACAGGGGCCGGGTATAGACAGGGGCCGGGTATAGACAGGGGCCAGGTATAGACAGGGGCCAGGTATAGACAGGGGCCAGGTGTAGACAGGGGCCGGGTATAGACAGGGGCCGGGGATAGACAGGGGCCAGGTATAGACAGGGGCCGGGTATAGACAGGGGCCGGGGATAGACAGGGGCCGGGGATAGACAGGGGCCGGGGATAGACAGGGACCGGGTATAGACAGGGGCCAGGTATAGACAGGGGCCAGGTATAGACAGGGCCCGGTATAGACAGGGGCGGGGTGTAGACAGTGGCCGGGTATAGACAGGGGCCGGGTATAGACAGGGGCCGGGTATAGACAGGGCCCGGTATAGACAGGGGCGGGGTGTAGACAGTGGCCGGGTATAGACAGGGGCCGGGTATAGACAGGGGCCGGGTATAGACAGGGGCCAGGTATAGACAGGGGTCAGGTATAGACAGGGGTCAGGTATAGACAGGGGCCAGGTATGGACAGGGGCCGGGTATAGACAGGGGCAAGTATTGACAGGGGCCAGGTATAGACAGGAGCCAGGTATGGACAGGGGCCGGGTATAGACAGGGGCTGGGTATAGACAGGGGCCGGGTATAGACAGGGGCCAGGTATAGACAGGGGCCAGGCATAGACAGGGGCCAGGTATAGACAGGGGCCAGGTATGGACAAGGGCCGGGAATAGACAGGGGCCAGGTATAGACAGGGGCCAGGTATGGACAGGGGTCGGGTATAGACAGGGGCTGGGTATAGACAGGGGCCAGGTATAGACAGGGGCCAGGTATAGACAGGGGCCAGGTATAGACAGGGACCAGGTATAGACAGGGGCCAGGTATAGACAGGGGCCAGGCATAGACAGGGGCCAGGTATAGACAGGGGCCGGGTATAGACAGGGGCCGGGTATAGACAGGGGCCAGGTATAGACAGGGGCCAGGTATAGACAGGGGCCGGGTATAGACAGGGGCCGGGTATAGACAGGGACAGGGTATAGACAGGGACAGGGTATAGACAGGGACAGGGTATAGACATGGGCCAGGTATAGACAGGGGCCGGGTATAGACAGGGGCCAGGTATAGACAGGGGCCGGGTATAGACAGGGGCCAGGTATAGACAGGGGCCAGGTATAGACAGGGGCCAGGTATAGACAGGGGCCAGGTATAGACAGGGGCCAGGTATAGACAGGGGCCGGGTATAGACAGGGGCCGGGTATAGACAGGGGCCGGGTATAGACAGGGGCCAGGTATAGACAGGGGCCGGGTATAGACAGGGGCCGGGTATAGACAGGGGCCGGGTATAGACAGGGGCCAGGTATAGACAGGGGCCAGGTATAGACAGGGAGCCGTCAGCACCAGTGGCTTTACCCCACATGGGACTAATGAAGCCAAGGCATGGGCCAGGGGCCAGGTATAGACAGGGGCCAGCAGAGGCGCTGGGGCCCTTCCCTTCTCTGCTGGTGTTCTAGAATTCTGTGGAAAGCATCAGAAGAGATGGTCACTGAGCTGAGGGACCAGTGCTGGTCCAGCTGGAGAAAAGGGAAGGTAAATGGAGACATCCAGGGCCGGCTCCAGGCTTATGTGGGCCACTGGATGAGAGAGTCTTAGTGGGCCCTGAGTAACCCCGTCACCCTATGCTGCCACTGATGGGTGCTTCTCCCTGACCCTAATCACCCTCCAGTCCTCTCCATGGATTGTCCTCTCACATGCCCCCTACCCCCCCATACCTGGGTAACACTGAGCTCTGTATCTCTGTGCCCATCGATTATAGTAATGGGTATAAGCAGCTGGCAGGGTAAAGCCGGGTGGGCCCCATATAATCGGAATGTCTGGGCCCTGGGCCCCCTTCTCTTTTACACCACCTGCCGTTTGGGATATGATGGGGGTCAGACATGCAACAGCCGCCATGTTGCACCCAGCGCCATGTTCTGCCAAGCCTGTACCTTGTATGTCTAGGTGAGCCATTGTGGGGCCCCATCCATGCAGAGTCGCAACCTGCAGTGTTCTGTGGCCTGGGCACCCCATTATAGAAGGGTCCCCGCAGCTGATCCAGCATTCAGCTACAGGCAGAAGAGGTCCTCTGTTCCCCTATCCCTAATGTGCTCCAAAGCCACAACAATGAGATAAGTGTGACAAGAGAGGCGCATACATACCACAGAGGCAATGGAGGCAGCTGCCATAGGAGAAGGGTGCCCCGTGTAAGCTGCCTCCTCCACCCTGCACACCTGTAGCCGGTTCTGCCCCAATATGCAGCATGGGCGCACTGTCTTCTGGGGGATTAGAGGTGGTGCCAGGGCATTGCCCCCAGTGCTTTGTGTATGTGTAGCAGGGAAACAAGTCCCTGACGACATTTCCGCCCCATGCCCGCTGGTCAAGGAAATACCACATGTCAGTAAGTGAATATCTCCTATGGGTAAGGAGATATCTCTGGTCAGTAAGGAAATATCTCATAAATAGGGAAATAGCACCTGTCAGTAAGGAACTATGTCATAAGAATAAGGAAATACCTCGTGACAGTAAGGAAATATCTCCTATGAATAAGGAAATATCACCTGTCAGTAAGGAAATATTTCTGGTCAGTAAGGAAATATATCATAAGAATAAGGAAATACCTCGTGTCAGTAAGGAAATATCTCCTATGAATAGGGAAATATCACCTGTCAGTAAGGAAATATCTCTTATGAATAGGGAAATATCACCTGTCAATAAGGAAATATCTCCTATGAATAAGGAAATATCACCTGTCAGTAATGAAATATTTCTGGTCAGTAAGGAAATATATCATAAGAATAAGGAAATACCTCGTGACAGTAAGGAAATATCTCCTATGAATAAGGAAATATCACCTGTCAGTAAGGAAATATTTCTGGTCAGTAAGGAAATATATCATAAGAATAAGGAAATACCTCGTGTCAGTAAGGAAATATCTCTTATGAATAGGGAAATATCACCTGTCAGTAAGGAAATATCTCCTATGAATAGGGAAATATCACCTGTCAGTAAGGAAATATCTCTGGTCAGTAAGGAAATATAAGAATAAGGAAATACCTCGTGTCAGTAAGGAAATATCTCTTATGAGTAAGGAAATATCTCATATGAATAAGGAAATTTGTCTTATGAATAGGGAAATATCACCTGTTAGTAGGGAAATATCTCCTATGAATAAGGAAATATCTCATATGAATAAGGAAATTTGTCTTATGAATAGGGAAATATCACCTGTTAGTAAGGAAATATCTCCTATGAATAAGGAAATATCTCATATGAATAAGGAAATTTGTCTTATGAATAGGGAAATATCACCTGTTAGTAAGGAAATATCTCCTATGAATAAGGAAATATCTCATATGAATAAGGAAATTTGTCTTATGAATAGGGAAATATCACCTGTTAGTAAGGAAATATCTCCTATGAATAAGGAAATATCTCATATGAATAAGGAAATTTGTCTTATGAATAGGGAAATATCACCTGTTAGTAGGGAAATATCTCCTATGAATAAGGAAATATCTCTTATTAATAGGGAAATATCACCTGTCACTAAGGAAATATCTCCTATGAATAAGGAAATATCTCTTATGAATGGGAAAATGCCTCGTGTCAGTAAA
Source organism: Gastrophryne carolinensis (assembly GCA_027917425.1). NCBI lineage: Eukaryota > Metazoa > Chordata > Amphibia > Anura > Microhylidae > Gastrophryne > Gastrophryne carolinensis. Next base: position 55,449 of record CM051243.1, read on the forward strand.
GACATATCACATATTATATGTCTCTCGCCAATAAGGAAATATCTCTTGTAAGTTAGGATACATCACATGCGGGTAACACATTTTCAGCGCAGGGTGAGGAAATATCACATGTCAGTAAAGAAATATCTCCTGTGAGTTATGAACTAATTCACAGTCTATACACCGAAGGTGTTGAAGGAGATCCAGTGATGAGCTCCCACGGTTGCCGAACCTCCATACTGGACAATGGTGGTAAACGCATACAGGTGATTGGCTGGACAGTCTATGGGCATCCTGTGCCCCGGCCTCCCAATCTGGAACAATCACCTATAGAGGGTGAATAAGCCGACTTACCTGGTGTCCCTATACAGGCCATCCCGTCCTGGGTGCAGGTGAGTAATGGCCGGTCCTGGCAGAGCCATCCCTGGAGTCCGGGCTGATGTAGTCCTCACACCGGCTGCCACCAAACTCTGAACGGTACAAACTTCAAAAAAGACTAAATAGCAGCTTCCCGGGAATGGAGTTTGCTCAGTGGTCGGGATCCATATTCTCCAACCTGCAGGACTTTGTCCACAAACTGGAATTTGTCATCAGGACAATAGGGAAAGTTCTGTGGCGTCAGGGAGAGCTGCGCTGCTCTCATCGCTCGTCCCGCCGCCACCGCCACCGATGTGTCTGATCGTTATCAGGTCGCTCGATCGCTTCTCTTATTAACGGATTAATATATAAGAAATAAAAAAGAATAAAATAAAATTAAGGAACCATTCCACCCAAAACTGACATATTCATTTAATTTGGAATTTAAAGCAGAACAAAACCCATGCAGCCTGGCCCTGGATTCTAAAAAAGCCGGTCGCTGGCTTTCCTCTATAGCATCCTGAATCGGGATGCCCCCCCCTGCTGTCCCGCCCATCCTGCTCCCGCTACCAATGCATCTGATCGTTATCAGGTCGCTCGATCGCTTCTCTGATAGCGTATCGCTCCTAATGTAGCTGTAGGGTATATATCTAAAAAATTTAGATTATTTTTATTATTAAAATTTTTTTTAATAATATTAGAATTTAAATAATATTAATATATAATATTTAAAAATATAAAAAATATTATTTAAAAAAATAAAATAAAAATAAAATTAAATTTAAGAAACTATTCCACCCAAAACTGACATTTTCATTTAATTTAAAATTCAAAGCGGAACAAAACCCATGTGGCCTGGTCCTGGATTCTAAAAAGAGCCGGATGCTGGCTTTCCTCTATGGCATCCTGAATCGGGATGCCCCCCTCTCTGTGTGAAACCCCCCGGGGCGCTGGTAATCACTCACCTTTCCCCGGTCCATTGGTGCATGTGCGGGTTCTTTTGCTGTGCATATATAATGGGCTAACAGCCCTCATTATTTTCAATGGGGAACGCGAGCTGCCGCATCCCCTGCATCCCCGGGCTGTGCAGGCGCCATCAGTTCGGGATGCCCATAGGGGAAAGGCCAGAGGCCGGTCTAGAATTTTTTAGATTCCAAACATCTCTGATTGGCCCAGAGTCTGTGCATGTGGCCTTGGTCCAGGTTATTTTGACTATCCTGGGTTTTGTTCCGTGCCCCGGGGGGATGGGTCCCCAGATGGGTTTACCACAGCAGTTCGGGATGCCCCCCCCCCCCCCCGGGGCACGGAACAAAACCCTGGATAGTCAAAATCCCAGGTTTTGTTCCACTTTAACTCAAGTGGATGCAGCTAGACGACTAAAGACTGAAAAAGAAGAGATGAATGGAGCTTCCTTTCCCTAAGTGATGCCAAGTGACCAGAACTATGATAAATATGGGAAGAGCAACAATGATGGGGCCCCCCCTGACCTCCTGGGCCCTGGTGCAGCCCCCCCCCCGCATCCCCTCAAGTTACGCCCCTGAGGGGGGGTTTAAATGTCACTTTTCCATACCTCCCAAGTGTCCCTGATTTCGAGGGACATGTCCCCCCCTGCCCCTTGTTGTTCCCATTTGTCCCTCTTTGAGGTGTAACATGCAGATCTGCAGCAATAAATGATTCATTTCCCTATTCAAAGTGTTTCTATTGTTGTAACTGTTACAATGTATCTCCTATCCATCCCTCAATGAGGGGGCGTGGCTTCATCTATCCCTCAATGAGGGGGCGTGGCTTCATTTATCCCTCAATGAGGGGCGTGGCTTCATCCATCCCTCAATGAGGGGGTGTGGCTTCGTTTATCCCTCAATGAGGGGGCGTGGCTTCATCCATCCCTCAATGAGGGGGCGTGGCTTCATTTATCCCTCAATGAGGGGGCGTGGCTTCATCCATCCCTCAATGAGGGGGCGTGGCTTCATATATCCCTCAATCAGGGGGCGTGGCTTCATTCATCCCTCAATCAGGGGGCGTGGCTTCATTCATCCCTCAACGAGGGGGCATGGCTTCATCCATCCCTCAATGAGGGGGCGTGGCTTCATCCATCCCTCAATGAGGGGCGTGGCTTAATTTATATATCACCCCTTTTTCCCACCCTGAACAGATGTGATGGAGGATTTGCTGCTAAACAGACATGTAATAAATATTAAGCTGTTATTTGGCAGCTTCTCTCTAGTTCTGGGCTCTGGGATGGAGGTGACGGGTCAGTGGCACAGAGACAGAGATATATGATGTAACTGTCCCGAGGCCGAGTTTCTTTCACTATTAAAGGCCAAACTCCAGTTATGGGTTTATTTGAGATTTTGGGAGAGTTTGTCAGGTGGGACCAACCTCACTGACTGCTTCTTCACATAACCACCAATTTCTCAGGGTGGGAAAAGGGGCAATATTTATATTAAGCCACGCCCCCTCATTAAAGGATGGCTGAAGCCACACCCCTCATTAACGGATGGATGAAGCCACACCCCTCATTAAAGAACAGATGAAGCCATGTCCCCTCATTAAAGGATGTATGAAGCCACACACCCTCATTAAAGGATGGATGAAGCCACGCCGCCTCATTAAAGGACAGAGGAAGCCACACCCCCTCATTAAAGGATGGATGAAGCCACGCCCCTCATTAAAGGACGGATGAAGCCATGCCCCTCATTAAATGATGGATGAAGCCACGTCCCCTCATTAAAGGACAGAGGAAGCCATGCCCCCTCATTAAAGGATGGATGAAGCCACGCCCCCACATTGAGGGATGGATAGGAGATACAATGTAACAGTTACAACAATAGAAACACTTTGAATAGGCAAATGAATCAATTATTGCTGCAGATCTGCATGTTACACCTCAAAGAGGAACAATATGTAAATTAAGCCACGCCCCTCATTGAGAAATGGGTGAAGCCACGCCCCCTCGTTTAGAAATGGGTGAAGCCACGCCCCCTCATTGAGGGATGGATAGGAGATACATTGTAACAGTTACAACAATAGAAACACTTTGAATAGGGAAATGAATCATCTACAGTAGTTGATGGATGGGAAACGTTTGCGTCTCTAGTTCTAGGCTCAGAATTTGATGCTTTAGTAGAACTGGCTGAATAATAAGCCCAAGTCCACAGTGTGAGTTAGTTGCTAAGAGAAAGGGGCGACCTGCCTGGAATCTTGGGGTATAGGAAGGTGCCACATTCCATCCAGGGCCGGCGCCAGCACCCGGCGTATCTGGGCAGGTGCCGGGGCCATTGCACCTTATTCCCTCTATCCTGGGCAGCCCCTATGCTGGGCCATGCAGTAACCAGGACTAAGGACTGTCAGCCATTGGGAGAGATTATCTTTGTTTCTTTCTTTTTGTCCTTTTAGTCTTTGTTTCTTTACTTCTATTTTTTTTTCTTTCTTTCAATCTATTCTTTGTTTCTTTATTTCATCAGTTTTTCTGTCATTCCTTTTCTTACTAACTTCTTTCTTTTTATTTTTTTATGTCTGTGCATCTGTTCTTTGTTTCTTTCTATCTATTCTTTCTGTCTTTCCATCCCTTACTTTTTTCTCCCATTCCTTCTATCTCTCTTTCCTACCTTTTTTTTCTGCCATCCATTCTTTTTCTTTCTCTCTGTCATTCCTTATATTCTTTCATTGTTTCTGTCATTCATTCTATGCATCTATTCTTTGTTTCTTTTCTTTCTTTCTTTTTTTCTTTCTGTCTTTCCATCCCTTCCCCCTCGAACATTCCTTCTCTCTCTTTCCTTCCTTCTTCTGTCATTCCTTCTATTCTTTCTTTGTTTCTTTCCATCATTCTATTTCCTTGTTTCTGGCATTCATTATATACATCTCTGTTGTTTCTTTTTGTTCTTTCCTTCTTTCTGTCCTTCCATCTCTTCTTTTTTCTCCAATTCCATCTCTCTCTCTCTCTCTCTCTCTCTCTCTCTCTTTCCTGCCTTTTTCTCTGTCATTCCTTCTATTCTTTCTTTGTTTCCATTCTTCATTTTATTTTCTTGTTTCTGTCATTCAATTCTACGCATTTGTTCTTTCTTTCTTTCCTGTTTTCTTTTTTTATGTCATTACTTTTTGTTTGTTCTTTATTTCTCTTTCTTTCTCTCATTTCTTCTATACTTTGTCATTCCTCGTATTATTTCTTTTCTTTCTATTCTCTGGCAGTAATCGCCATACGTGTAATTTTATCCCCATATGTGGAGCCTTATACCGCACTGCTCAGGGGCCCCACATACACCTGGAGCCGGCCCTGGGTTCATCAGTGTTATCATGGCGGGACACACTTCTATAGATATGATGTCATCGAAATGACCTCACTAGAGCCAATCTGTATTTGTAAAGGGGGTTTTATCCCGACATAAACAAGATAAAGATAAGGGACAAAAAGCTCCGTCTCTGAGCCAAAGCTTCCAGGTCACATGATGGTCACATGACGCTGTCTGTTTGGGATTTAGGTGCTGGGTGAAATCTGGAGGCTGATTTAAAGTGGACAAACACCCAGGATTTTGACTATCCTGGGTTTTGGTCACCTTCAGGGGGGCACCCCGATTTGGGGTGCCCCGCTGTGTAAAACCCCCCAGAAAGCCCCCAATACTCACCTCAACACGCTCCCACAAGACAGTGCGCCCGCCGCCGCCTCCCGCACGTCGCTCTGACAGGGCGCGCGCCCGCGCCGGCCATTCACAAACGGCCGGCGTGGGCGCGCGCATGTCTAGAGGAGCGCGCGGGAGGTGGCGGCGGCGGCTGCCGTCGCCGACGATGAGGTGAGTTTATTTGGGGTTTTGGGGGGGGCCCTCACCGCGGGACATCCCGATCTCGGATGTCCCGCGGTGAGGGAGGTGATCGGCCCGGGAATCTTATAGATTCCCGGGCCGATCACCCCTGGGTGATGGCCCACTTTAAAGTGGAGCAAAACCAGGATATTTAATACAAAGTTGGTGTCGGCGCCATAAAACGACGCTGTAGCGCCGGACACAATATAAATAATGTCTGTTTCTGATCATATATCCACCAGCACCAGAGCGAAAACACAGGGAATTACATTGTATCTACATTGTAACACTGACACTGCAATGGCCAAACAACACAAACAATTCTGCATAAAATATAACAATATAAATATATAACAACATAAATATAACAATATAAATATATAACAATATAAATATAAAACAATATAAATATAACAATATAAATATGACAATATAACTATATAGCTATATAAATATATAACAATATAAATATATAACAATGTAAATATATAACAATATAAATATAAAAATATAAATATATAACAATATAAAAAATGTCTGTTTCTGATCACATATCAACCAGCACCAGAGTAAAAACACAGGGAATGACATTGTATCTACATTATAACACTGACACTGCAATGGCCGAACAACACAAACAATTCTGCATTAAACATAACAATATAAATATAACAAATATAAATATATAACAATATAAATATAACAATATAAATATATAACAATATAAATATATAACAATATAAGTGTTTGGCTGGAGCTAAAACAATGATCATGTGATAAAATAGCGGGAAAACATAGATCCAAACTCTATTTATATACTATTTATACAAAACTATTTATACACTATATAAAATGTATAAACTATTTATATTTATACACAAACAAATGAAACACCATTGAATTGTATGGAAAGCGCAACTGAGCGACAGCTGCTACATGGAGAACATACAGCGTCGGAGCTTTACACTGAGCCACCGCTAGTGATACATGTGACGCTACATGACGCTATTAGAGGCGCTCACCAGTTATATATGATTATCACATACTGCGCCTGGTGGTCACATGACGCTATTACAGACGCTCACCAGTTATATATGGTTTTCTCATACTGCGCCCGTCGGTCACATGACACTATTAGAGGCGCTCACCAGTAATATATGGTTTTCTCATACTGCGCCCGGCGGTCACATGACGCTATTAGAGGCGCTCACCAGTTATATATGATTATCACATACTGCGCCCGGCGGTCACATGGCGCTATTATAGGAGCTCACCAGTTATATATGATAATCACATACTGCGCCTGGTGGTCACATGACGCTATTAGTGGCGCTCACCAGTTATATATGATTATCACATACTGCGCCCGGCGGTCACATGACGCTATTAGAGGCGCTCACCAGTTATATATGGTTTTCTCATACTGCACCCGGCGGTCACATGATGCTATTAGAGGAGCTCACCAGTTATATATGATTATCACATTCTGCGCCCGGCGGTCACATGACGCTATTAGTGGAGCTCACCAGTTATATATGGTTTTCTCATACTGCGCCCGGCAGTCACATGACGCTATTAGAGGAGCTCACCAGTTATATATGATTATCACATACTGCACCCGGCGGTCACATGACGCTATTAGAGGCGCTCACCAGTTATATATGATTATCACCTGCTGCGCCTGGCGGTTACATGACGCTATTAGAGGCGCTCACCAGTTATATATGATTATCACATACTGCGCCCGGCGGTCACATGACACTATTAGAGGAGCTCACCAGTTATATATCTTTTTCTCATACTGCGCCCGGCGGTCACATGACGCTATTAGAGGCGCTCACCAGTTATATATGATTATCACATACTGCGCCCGGCGGTCACATGACGCTATTAGAGGCGCTCACCAGTTATATATGATTATCACATACTGCACCCGGCGGTCACATGACGCTATTAGAGGCGCTGACCAGTTATATATGATTATCACATACTGCGCCCGGCGGTCACATGACGCTATTAGAGGAGCTCACCAGTTATATATGTTTTTCTCATACTGCGCCCGGCGGTCACATGACGCTATTAGAGGCGCTCACCAGTTATATATGATTATCACATACTGCACCCGGCGGTCACATGACACTATTAGAGGAGCTCACCAGTTATATATGATTATCACATACTGCGCCCGGCGGTCACATGACGCTATTAGAGGCGCTCACCAGTTATATATGATTGTCACATGACGCTATTAGAGGAGCTCACCAGTTATATATGTTTTTCTCATACTGCGCCCGGCGGTCACATGACGCTATTAGAGGCGCTCACCAGTTATATATGATTATCACATACTGCGCCCGGCGGTCACATGACGCTATTAGAGGCGCTCACCAGTTATATATGATTATCACATACTGCGCCTGGCGGTCACATGACGCTATTAGAGGCGCTCACCAGTTATATATGATTATCACATACTGCGCCTGGCGGTCACATGACGCTATTAGAGGCGCTCACCAGTTATATATGATTATCACATACTGCGCCGGGCGGTCACATGACGCTATTAGAGGCGCTCACCAGTTATATATGATTGTCACATGACGCTATGCGCTCCTACGTGGCGTAATTAGGGCCCATATAACCTATAGCCTAAAATATTTCCTGATCTCATGGTGAAGATAAATGATGGGATTAAATATTTGCTGGAATCAGGGAGCAGATAATAGATCCGGCGCCTTCATCTTATCAATACGAAGAATCCACCGGCCATAAACCGGTCAGCCGGGAATTTAACTCCAGGGGGGAACATCTGATAATAAACGCAGGAATCAGCCCGGCCGGCCCTGTAATATCTGCTGCTTTCTGGCCAGCCAATCAGTGTGCTCCAAGGCTGAGGCTAGGGCCAACAATCAGCCCGGCCGGCATTGGAATCTCTGCTGCTTTCTGGCCAGCCAATCAGTGTGCTCCAAGGCTGAGGCTAGGACCAACAATCAGCCTGGCCGGCCCTGGAATCTCTGCTGCTTTCTGGCCAGCCAATCAGTGTGCTCCAAAGCTGAGGCTAGGACCAACAATCAGCCCGGCCGACCCTGGAATCTCTGCTGCTTCCTGGCCAGCCAATCAGTGTGAGGCTATATCATTAGGGGAAGTACAGGGTGGTTCGGGGTGCTTGTGGGAGGGGGGGAATGGGGGGCTGTGATTGGATGGGAGTAATAGTAAAGGAAGCAGCCCAAACTGCCCTAAATCAATGCGGCCCACTGGGCATTTTCCCGGGTTTCCCTATGGCCAGTCTGCCCCTGGTCTAGTGGATGGAGACTGATTAAAGTGTCACCACAATGTGAGTTTCAGGAGTGGGGGGCGCAACCGGCCTTTGGGGGGCGCGGGGTACGAGGGGCACAGGGCGACACCCCAATCTCTAGGAGCTTCTTATTGGAACAGTGGGCGGCATCATTTCAATATATTCATTATTCATTTGCCTATTCTAAGTATTTCTATTGTAACTGTTACATTGTATCTCCTATCCATCCCTTAATGAGGGGGCGGGGCTTCATCCATCCCTCATTAGGGGGCGTGGCTTCATATATCCCTCAATGAGGGGGCGTGGCTTCACTCATCCCTCAATGAGGGGACGTGGCTTCATCTATCCCTCAATGAGAGAGTTTGGCTTCATCTATCCCTCAATGAGAGAGTGTGGCTTCATCTATCCCTCAATGAGAGAGTGTGGCTTCATCTATCCCTCAATGAGAGAGTGTGGCTTCATCCATCCCTCAATGAGAGAGTGTGGCTTCATCCATCCCTCAATGAGAGGGTGTGGCTTCATCCATCCCTCAATGAGAGAGTGTGGCTTCATCTATCCCTCAATGAGAGAACGTGGCTTCATCCATCCCTCAATGAGAGAGTGTGGCTTCATCTATCCCTCAATGAGAGAGCGTGGCTTCATCCATCCCTCAATGAGAGAGTGTGGCTTCATCTATCCCTCAATGAGAGAGCGTGGCTTCATCCATCCCTCAATGAGAGAGTGTGGCTTCATCCATCCCTCAATGAGAGAGTGTGGCTTCATCTATCCCTCACTGAGAGAGTGTGGCTTCATCTATCCCTCAATGAGAGAGTGTGGCTTCATCTATCCCTCAATGAGAGGGTGTGGCTTCATCTATCCCTCAATGAGAGAGTGTGGCTTCATATATCTCTCAATGAGACAGTGTGGCTTCATCTATCCCTCAATGAGGGGGCGTGGCTTCATCTATCTCTCAATGAGAGAGTGTGGCTTCATCCATCCCTCAATGAGAGAGTGTGGCTTCATCTATCCCTCAATGAGAGAGTGCGGCTTCATCTATCCCTCAATGAGAGAGTGCAGCTTCATCTATCCCTCAATGAGAGAGTGTGGCTTCATCTATCCCTCAATGAGAGAGTGCGGCTTCATCTATCCCTCAATGAGAGAGTGCGGCTTCATCTATCCCTCAATGAGAGAGTGCGGCTTCATCTATCCCTCAATGAGAGAGTGCGGCTTCATCTATCCCTCAATGAGAGAGTGTGGCTTCATCTATCCCTCAATGAGAGAGTGCGGCTTCATCTATCCCTCAATGAGAGAGTGCGGCTTCATCTATCCCTCAATGAGAGAGTGTGGCTTCATCTATCCCTCAATGAGAGAGTGCGGCTTCATCTATCCCTCAATGAGAGAGTGCGGCTTCATCTATCCCTCAATGAGAGAGTGTGGCTTGATCTATCCCTCAATGAGAGAGCGTGGCTTCATCCATCCCTCAATGAGAGAGCGTGGCTTCATCTATCCCTCAATGAGAGAGTGTGGCTTCATCTATCCCTCAATGAGAGAGTGTGGCTTCATCTATCCCTCAATGAGAGAGTGCGGCTTCATCTATCCCTCAATGAGAGATTGTGGCTTCATATATCCCTCAATGAGGGGGCGTGGCTTCACTCATCCCTCAATGAGGGGACGTGGCTTCATCTATCCCTCAATGAGAGAGCGTGGCTTCATCCATCCCTCAATGAGAGAGCGTGGCTTCATCTATCCCTCAATGAGAGAGTGTGGCTTCATCTATCCCTCAATGAGAGAGCGTGGCTTCATCTATCCCTCAATGAGAGAGTGCAGCTTCATCTATCCCTCAATGAGAGAGCGTGGCTTCATCTATCCCTCAATGAGAGAGTGTGGCTTCATCTATCCCTCAATGAGAGAGCGTGGCTTCATCTATCCCTCAATGAGAGAGTGCGGCTTCATCTATCCCTCAATGAGAGAGTGTGGCTTCATCCATCCCTCAATGAGAGAGTGCGGCTTCATCTATCCCTCAATGAGAGAGTACGGCTTCATCTATCCCTCAATGAGAGAGTGTGGCTTGATCTATCCTTCAATGAGAGAGCATGGCTTCATCCATCCCTCAATGAGAGAGCGTGGCTTCATCTATCCCTCAATGAGAGAGTGTGGCTTCATCTATCCCTCAATGAGAGAGTGCGGCTTCATCTATCCCTCAATGAGAAAGTGTGGCTTCATCTATCCCTCAATGAGAGAGTGTGGCTTCATCTATCCCTCAATGAGAGAGTGCGGCTTCATCTATCCCTCAATGAGAGAGTGTGGCTTCATATATCCCTCAATGAGGGGGCGTGGCTTCACTCATCCCTCAATGAGGGGACGTGGCTTCATCTATCCCTCAATGAGAGAGCGTGGCTTCATCCATCCCTCAATGAGAGAGCGTGGCTTCATCTATCCCTCAATGAGAGAGCGTGGCTTCATCTATCCCTCAATGAGAGAGTGCGGCTTCATCTATACCTCAATGAGAGAGCGTGGCTTCATCTATCCCTCAATGAGAGAGTGTGGCTTCATCTATCCCTCAATGAGAGAGCGTGGCTTCATCTATCCCTCAATGAGAGAGCGTGGCTTCATCTATCCCTCAATGAGAGAGTGCGGCTTCATCTATCCCTCAATGAGAGAGTGCGGCTTCATCTATACCTCAATGAGAGAGCGTGGCTTCATCTATCCCTCAATGAGAGAGCGAGGCTTCATCCATCCCTCAATGAGAGAGCGTGGCTTCATCTATCCCTCAATGAGAGAGTGCGGCTTCATCTATCCCTCAATGAGAGAGCGTGGCTTCATCTATCAATCAATGAGAGAGCGTGGCTTCATCCATCCCTCAATGAGAGAGCGTGGCTTCATCTATCCCTCAATGAGAGAGCGTGGCTTCATCTATTCCTCAATGAGAGAGTGTGGCTTCATCTATCTCTCAATGAGGGGGTGTGGCTTCATCTATCCCTCAATGACAGAGCGTGGCTTCATCTATCCCTCAATGAGAGAGCGTGGCTTCATCTATCCCTCAATGAGAGAGCGTGGCTTCATCTATCCCTCAATGAGAGAGCGAGGCTTCATCCATCCCTCAATGAGAGAGCGTGGCTTCATCTATCCCTCAATGAGAGAGCGTGGCTTCATCTATCCCTCAATGAGGGGGCGTGGCTTCATCTATCCCTCAATGAGAGAGCGTGACTTCATCCATCCCTCAATGAGAGAGTGCGGCTTCATCTATCCCTCAATGAGAGAGTGCGGCTTCATCTATCCCTCAATGAGAGAGTGTGGCTTGATCTATCCCTCAATGAGAGAGCGTGGCTTCATCCATCCCTCAATGAGAGAGCGTGGCTTCATCTATCCCTCAATGAGAGAGTGTGGCTTCATCTATCCCTCAATGAGAGAGTGTGGCTTCATCTATCCCTCAATGAGAGAGTGCGGCTTCATCTATCCCTCAATGAGAGAGTGTGGCTTCATATATCCCTCAATGAGGGGGCGTGGCTTCACTCATCCCTCAATGAGGGGACGTGGCTTCATCTATCCCTCAATGAGAGAGCGTGGCTTCATCCATCCCTCAATGAGAGAGCGTGGCTTCATCTATCCCTCAATGAGAGAGTGTGGCTTCATCTATCCCTCAATGAGAGAGCGTGGCTTCATCTATCCCTCAATGAGAGAGTGCGGCTTCATCTATCCCTCAATGAGAGAGCGTGGCTTCATCTATCCCTCAATGAGAGAGTGTGGCTTCATCTATCCCTCAATGAGAGAGCGTGGCTTCATCTATCCCTCAATGAGAGAGTGCGGCTTCATCTATCCCTCAATGAGAGAGTGTGGCTTCATCCATCCCTCAATGAGAGAGTGCGGCTTCATCTATCCCTCAATGAGAGAGTACGGCTTCATCTATCCCTCAATGAGAGAGTGTAGCTTGATCTATCCCTCAATGAGAGAGCGTGGCTTCATCCATCCCTCAATGAGAGAGCGTGGCTTCATCTATCCCTCAATGAGAGAGTGTGGCTTCATCTATCCCTCAATGAGAGAGTGCGGCTTCATCTATCCCTCAATGAGAAAGTGTGGCTTCATCTATCCCTCAATGAGAGAGTGTGGCTTCATCTATCCCTCAATGAGAGAGTGCGGCTTCATCTATCCCTCAATGAGAGAGTGTGGCTTCATATATCCCTCAATGAGGGGGCGTGGCTTCACTCATCCCTCAATGAGGGGACATGGCTTCATCTATCCCTCAATGAGAGAGCGTGGCTTCATCCATCCCTCAATGAGAGAGCGTGGCTTCATCTATCCCTCAATGAGAGAGCGTGGCTTCATCTATCCCTCAATGAGAGAGTGCGGCTTCATCTATACCTCAATGAGAGAGCGTGGCTTCATCTATCCCTCAATGAGAGAGTGTGGCTTCATCTATCCCTCAATGAGAGAGCGTGGCTTCATCTATCCCTCAATGAGAGAGCGTGGCTTCATCTATCCCTCAATGAGAGAGTGCGGCTTCATCTATCCCTCAATGAGAGAGCGTGGCTTCATCTATCAATCAATGAGAGAGCGTGGCTTCATCCATCCCTCAATGAGAGAGCGTGGCTTCATCTATCCCTCAATGAGAGAGCATGGATTCATCTATCCCTCAATGAGAGAGCGTGGCTTCATCTATCCCTCAATGAGAGAGTGTGGCTTCATCTATCCCTCAATGAGAGAGTGTGGCTTCATCTATCTCTCAATGAGGGGGTGTGGCTTCATCTATCCCTCAATGAGAGAGCGTGGCTTCATCTATCCCTCAATGAGAGAGCGTGGCTTCATCTATCCCTCAATGAGAGAGCGTGGCTTCATCTATCCCTCAATGAGAGAGCGTGGCTTCATCTATCCCTCAATGAGAGAGCGAGGCTTCATCCATCCCTCAATGAGAGAGCGTGGCTTCATCTATCCCTCAATGAGAGAGCGTGTCTTCATCTATCCCTCAATGAGGGGGCGTGGCTTCATCTATCCCTCAATGAGAGAGCGTGACTTCATCCATCCCTCAATGAGAGAGTGTGGCTTCATCTATCCCTCAATGAGAGAGCATGGCTTCATCTATCCCTCAATGAGAGGGTGGCTTCATCTATCCCTCAATGAGAGAGTGCGGCTTCATCTATCCCTCAATGAGAGAGTGTGGCTTCATCTATCCCTCAATGAGAGGGTGGCTTCATCTATCCCTCAATGAGAGAGCGTGGCTTCATCTATCCCTCAATGAGAGAGTGTGGCTTCATCTATCCCTCAATGAGAGAGCGTGGCTTCATCTATCCCTCAATGAGAGCGTGGCTTCATCTATCCCTCAATGAGAGAGTGTGGCTTCATCTATCCCTCAATGAGAGAGCGTGGCTTCATCTATCCCTCAATGAGAGAGTGTGGCTTCATCTATCCTTCAATGAGAGAGCGTGGCTTCATCTATCCCTCAATAAGAGGATGTGGCTTCATCTATCCCTCAATGAGAGAGTGTGGCTTCATCTATCCCTCAATAAGAGAATGTGACTTCATCTATCCCTCAATGAGAGGATGTGGCTTCATCTATTCCTCAATGAGAGAGCGTGGCTTCATCTATCCCTCAATGAGAGAGTGTGGCTTCATCTATCCTTCAATGAGAGGATGTGGCTTCATCTATCCCTCAATAAGAGGGTGTGGCTTCATCTATCTCTCAATGAGAGAGCGTGGCTTCATCTATCCCTCAATGAGAGAGTGTGGCTTCATCTATCCCTCAATGAGTGTGGCTTCATCTATCCCTCAATGAGAGAGTGTGGCTTCATCTATCCCTCAATGACAGAGTGTGGCTTCATCTATCCCTCAATAAGAGAATGTGACTTCATCTATCTCTCAATGAGAGAGCGTGGCTTCATCTATCGCTCAATGAGAGGATGTGGCTTCATCTATCTCTCAATGAGAGAGTGTGGCTTCATCTATCCCTCAATGAGAGAGTGTGGCTTCATCTATCCCTCAATGAGAGGATGTGGCTTCATCTATCCCTCAATGGGAGAGTGTTGCTTCATCTATCGCTCTATAAGAGAATGTGACTTCATCTATCCCTCAATGAGAGGGCGTGGCTTCATCTATCCCTCAATGAGAGAGCGTGGCTTCATCTATTCCTCAATGAGAGAGCGTGGCTTCATCCATCCCTCAATGAGAGAGTGTGGCTTCATCTATCCCTCAACAAGAGGGTGTGGCTTCATCTATCCCTCAATGAGGAGGCGTGGCTTCATCTATCCCTCAATGAGGGGGCATAGCTTCATCTATCCCTCAATGAGAGAGCGTGGCTTCATCTATCCCTCAATGAGAGAGTGTGGCTTCATCTATCCCTCAATGAGGAGGCGTGGCTTCATCTATCCCTCAATGAGGGGGCGTAGCTTCATCTATTCCTCAATGAGAGAGCATGGCTTCATCTATCCCTCAATGAGAGAGTGTGGCTTCATCTCTCCCTCAATGAGGGGGCGTGGTTTCATCTATCCCTCAATGAGAGAGCGTGGCTTCATCTATCCCTTAATGAGAGAGTGTGGCTTCATCTATCCCTCAATGAGAGAGCGTGGCTTCATCTATCCCTCAATGTGAGGGCGTGGCTTCATTGATCCCTCAATGAGGAGGCGTGGCTTCATCTATCCCTCAATGAGAGAGCGTGGCTTCATCTATCCCTCAATGAGAGAGCGTGGCTTCATCTATCCCTCAATGAGAGAGCGTGGCTTCATCTATCTCTCAATGAGAGAGTGTGGCTTCATCCATCCCTCAATGAGAGAGCGTGGCTTCATCTATCCCTCAATGAGAGAGCATGGCTTCATCTATCCCTCAATGAGAGAGTGTGGCTTCATCTATCCCTCAATGATAGAGCGTGGCTTCATCTATCCCTCAATGAGAGAGTGTGGCTTCATCTGTCCCTCAATGAGAGGGTGTGGCTTCATCTATCCCTCAATGAGAGAGTGTGGCTTCATCTATCCCTCAATGAGAGGGTGTGGCTTCATCCATCCCTCAATGAGGAAGCGTGGCTTCATCTATCCCTCAATGAGAGAGCGTGGCTTCATCTATCCCTCAATGATAGAGCGTGGCTTCATCTATCCCTCAATGAGAGAGTGCGGCTTCATCTATCCCTCAATGAGAGAGTGTGGCTTCATCTATCCCTCAATGAGAGAGCGTGGCTTCATCTATCCCTCAATGAGAGAGCGTGGCTTCATCTATCCCTCAATGAGAGAGTGTGGTTTCCTCCATCCCTCAATGAGAGAGCGTGGCTTCGTCTATCCCTCAATGAGAGAGCGTGGCTTCATCTATCCCTCTATGAGAGAGTGTGGCTTCATCTATCCCTCAATGAGAGAGCATGGATTCATCTATCCCTCAATGAGAGAGCGTGGCTTCATCTATCCCTCAATGAGAGAGTGTGGCTTCATCTATCTCTCAATGAGGGGGTGTGGCTTCATCTATCCCTCAATGACAGAGCGTGGCTTCATCTATCCCTCAATGAGAGAGCGTAGCTTCATCTATCCCTCAATGAGAGAGCGTGGCTTCATCTATCCCTCAATGAGAGAGCGTGGCTTCATCTATCCCTCAATGAGAGAGCGAGGCTTCATCCATCCCTCAATGAGAGAGCGTGGCTTCATCTATCCCTCAATGAGAGAGCGTGGCTTCATCTATCCCTCAATGAGGGGGCGTGGCTTCATCTATCCCTCAATGAGAGAGCGTGACTTCATCCATCCCTCAATGAGAGAGTGTGGCTTCATCTATCCCTCAATGAGAGAGCGTGGCTTCATCTATCCCCCAATGAGAGGGTGGCTTCATCTATCCCTCAATGAGAGAGTGCGGCTTCATCTATCCCTCAATGAGAGAGTGTGGCTTCATCTATCCCTCAATGAGAGGGTGGCTTCATCTATCCCTCAATGAGAGAGCGTGGCTTCATCTATCCCTCAATGAGAGAGTGTGGCTTCATCTATCCCTCAATGAGAGAGCGTGGCTTCATCTATCCCTCAATGAGAGAGCGTGGCTTCATCTATCCCTCAATGAGAGAGTGTGGCTTCATCTATCCCTCAATGAGAGAGTGTGGCTTCATCTATCCCTCAATGAGAGAGTGTGGCTTCATCTATCCTTCAATGAGAGAGCGTGGCTTCATCTATCCCTCAATAAGAGGATGTGGCTTCATCTATCCCTCAATGAGAGAGTGTGGCTTCATCTATCCCTCAATAAGAGAATGTGACTTCATCTATCCCTCAATGAGAGGATGTGGCTTCATCTATTCCTCAATGAGAGAGCGTGGCTTCATCTATCCCTCAATGAGAGAGTGTGGCTTAATCTATCCTTCAATGAGAGGATGTGGCTTCATCTATCCCTCAATTAGAGGGTGTGGCTTCATCTATCTCTCAATGAGAGAGCGTGGCTTCATCTATCCCTCAATGAGAGAGTGTGGCTTCATCTATCCCTCAATGAGTGTGGCTTCATCTATCCCTCAATGAGAGAGTGTGGCTTCATCTATCCCTCAATGACAGAGTGTGGCTTCATCTATCTCTCAATGAGAGAGTGTGGCTTCATCTATCCCTCAATGAGAGAGTGTGGCTTCATCTATCCCTCAATGAGAGGATGTGGCTTCATCTATCCCTCAATGAGAGAGTGCGGCTTCATCTATCCCTCAATGAGAGATTGTGGCTTCATATATCCCTCAATGAGGGGGCGTGGCTTCACTCATCCCTCAATGAGGGGACGTGGCTTCATCTATCCCTCAATGAGAGAGCGTGGCTTCATCCATCCCTCAATGAGAGAGCGTGGCTTCATCTATCCCTCAATGAGAGAGTGTGGCTTCATCTATCCCTCAATGAGAGAGCGTGGCTTCATCTATCCCTCAATGAGAGAGTGCAGCTTCATCTATCCCTCAATGAGAGAGCGTGGCTTCATCTATCCCTCAATGAGAGAGTGTGGCTTCATCTATCCCTCAATGAGAGAGCGTGGCTTCATCTATCCCTCAATGAGAGAGTGCGGCTTCATCTATCCCTCAATGAGAGAGTGTGGCTTCATCCATCCCTCAATGAGAGAGTGCGGCTTCATCTATCCCTCAATGAGAGAGTACGGCTTCATCTATCCCTCAATGAGAGAGTGTGGCTTGATCTATCCCTCAATGAGAGAGCATGGCTTCATCCATCCCTCAATGAGAGAGCGTGGCTTCATCTATCCCTCAATGAGAGAGTGTGGCTTCATCTATCCCTCAATGAGAGAGTGCGGCTTCATCTATCCCTCAATGAGAAAGTGTGGCTTCATCTATCCCTCAATGAGAGAGTGTGGCTTCATCTATCCCTCAATGAGAGAGTGCGGCTTCATCTATCCCTCAATGAGAGAGTGTGGCTTCATATATCCCTCAATGAGGGGGCGTGGCTTCACTCATCCCTCAATGAGGGGACGTGGCTTCATCTATCCCTCAATGAGAGAGCGTGGCTTCATCCATCCCTCAATGAGAGAGCGTGGCTTCATCTATCCCTCAATGAGAGAGCGTGGCTTCATCTATCCCTCAATGAGAGAGTGCGGCTTCATCTATACCTCAATGAGAGAGCGTGGCTTCATCTATCCCTCAATGAGAGAGTGTGGCTTCATCTATCCCTCAATGAGAGAGCGTGGCTTCATCTATCCCTCAATGAGAGAGCGTGGCTTCATCTATCCCTCAATGAGAGAGAGCGGCTTCATCTATCCCTCAATGAGAGAGCGTGGCTTCATCTATCAATCAATGAGAGAGCGTGGCTTCATCCATCCCTCAATGAGAGAGCATGGATTCATCTATCCCTCAATGAGAGAGCGTGGCTTCATCTATTCCTCAATGAGAGAGTGTGGCTTCATCTATCTCTCAATGAGGGGGTGTGGCTTCATCTATCCCTCAATGACAGAGCGTGGCTTCATCTATCCCTCAATGAGAGAGCGTGGCTTCATCTATCCCTCAATGAGAGAGCGTGGCTTCATCTATCCCTCAATGAGAGAGCGAGGCTTCATCCATCCCTCAATGAGAGAGCGTGGCTTCATCTATCCCTCAATGAGAGAGTGCGGCTTCATCTATCCCTCAATGAGAGAGCGTGGCTTCATCTATCAATCAATGAGAGAGCGTGGCTTCATCCATCCCTCAATGAGAGAGCGTGGCTTCATCTATCCCTCAATGAGAGAGCGTGGCTTCATCTATTCCTCAATGAGAGAGTGTGGCTTCATCTATCTCTCAATGAGGGGGTGTGGCTTCATCTATCCCTCAATGACAGAGCGTGGCTTCATCTATCCCTCAATGAGAGAGCGTGGCTTCATCTATCCCTCAATGAGAGAGCGTGGCTTCATCTATCCCTCAATGAGAGAGCGAGGCTTCATCCATCCCTCAATGAGAGAGCGTGGCTTCATCTATCCCTCAATGAGAGAGCGTGGCTTCATCTATCCCTCAATGAGGGGGCGTGGCTTCATCTATCCCTCAATGAGAGAGCGTGACTTCATCCATCCCTCAATGAGAGAGTGCGGCTTTATCTATCCCTCAATGAGAGAGTGCGGCTTCATCTATCCCTCAATGAGAGAGTGTGGCTTGATCTATCCCTCAATGAGAGAGCGTGGCTTCATCCATCCCTCAATGAGAGAGCGTGGCTTCATCTATCCCTCAATGAGAGAGTGTGGCTTCATCTATCCCTCAATGAGAGAGTGTGGCTTCATCTATCCCTCAATGAGAGAGTGCGGCTTCATCTATCCCTCAATGAGAGAGTGTGGCTTCATATATCCCTCAATGAGGGGGCGTGGCTTCACTCATCCCTCAATGAGGGGACGTGGCTTCATCTATCCCTCAATGAGAGAGCGTGGCTTCATCCATCCCTCAATGAGAGAGCGTGGCTTCATCTATCCCTCAATGAGAGAGTGTGGCTTCATCTATCCCTCAATGAGAGAGCGTGGCTTCATCTATCCCTCAATGAGAGAGTGCGGCTTCATCTATCCCTCAATGAGAGAGCGCGGCTTCATCTATCCCTCAATGAGAGAGTGTGGCTTCATCTATCCCTCAATGAGAGAGCGTGGCTTCATCTATCCCTCAATGAGAGAGTGCGGCTTCATCTATCCCTCAATGAGAGAGTGTGGCTTCATCCATCCCTCAATGAGAGAGTGCGGCTTCATCTATCCCTCAATGAGAGAGTACGGCTTCATCTATCCCTCAATGAGAGAGTGTAGCTTGATCTATCCCTCAATGAGAGAGCGTGGCTTCATCCATCCCTCAATGAGAGAGCGTGGCTTCATCTATCCCTCAATGAGAGAGTGTGGCTTCATCTATCCCTCAATGAGAGAGTGCGGCTTCATCTATCCCTCAATGAGAAAGTGTGGCTTCATCTATCCCTCAATGAGAGAGTGTGGCTTCATCTATCCCTCAATGAGAGAGTGCGGCTTCATCTATCCCTCAATGAGAGAGTGTGGCTTCATATATCCCTCAATGAGGGGGCGTGGCTTCACTCATCCCTCAATGAGGGGACATGGCTTCATCTATCCCTCAATGAGAGAGCGTGGCTTCATCCATCCCTCAATGAGAGAGCGTGGCTTCATCTATCCCTCAATGAGAGAGCGTGGCTTCATCTATCCCTCAATGAGAGAGTGCGGCTTCATCTATACCTCAATGAGAGAGCGTGGCTTCATCTATCCCTCAATGAGAGAGTGTGGCTTCATCTATCCCTCAATGAGAGAGCGTGGCTTCATCTATCCCTCAATGAGAGAGCGTGGCTTCATCTATCCCTCAATGAGAGAGTGCGGCTTCATCTATCCCTCAATGAGAGAGCGTGGCTTCATCTATCAATCAATGAGAGAGCGTGGCTTCATCCATCCCTCAATGAGAGGGCGTGGCTTCATCTATCCCTCAATGAGAGAGCATGGATTCATCTATCCCTCAATGAGAGAGCGTGGCTTCATCTATCCCTCAATGAGAGAGTGTGGCTTCATCTATCCCTCAATGAGAGAGTGTGGCTTCATCTATCTCTCAATGAGGGGGTGTGGCTTCATCTATCCCTCAATGAGAGAGCGTGGCTTCATCTATCCCTCAATGAGAGAGCGTGGCTTCATCTATCCCTCAATGAGAGAGCGTGGCTTCATCTATCCCTCAATGAGAGAGCGTGGCTTCATCTATCCCTCAATGAGAGAGCGAGGCTTCATCCATCCCTCAATGAGAGAGCGTGGCTTCATCTATCCCTCAATGAGAGAGCGTGGCTTCATCTATCCCTCAATGAGGGGGCGTGGCTTCATCTATCCCTCAATGAGAGAGCGTGACTTCATCCATCCCTCAATGAGAGAGTGTGGCTTCATCTATCCCTCAATGAGAGAGCATGGCTTCATCTATCCCTCAATGAGAGGGTGGCTTCATCTATCCCTCAATGAGAGAGTGCGGCTTCATCTATCCCTCAATGAGAGAGTGTGGCTTCATCTATCCCTCAATGAGAGGGTGGCTTCATCTATCCCTCAATGAGAGAGCGTGGCTTCATCTATCCCTCAATGAGAGAGTGTGGCTTCATCTATCCCTCAATGAGAGAGCGTGGCTTCATCTATCCCTCAATGAGAGAGCGTGGCTTCATCTATCCCTCAATGAGAGAGTGTGGCTTCATCTATCCCTCAATGAGAGAGCGTGGCTTCATCTATCCCTCAATGAGAGAGTGTGGCTTTATCTATCCTTCAATGAGAGAGCGTGGCTTCATCTATTCCTCAATGAGAGAGCGTGGCTTCATCTATCCCTCAATGAGAGAGTGTGGCTTCATCTATCCTTCAATGAGAGGATGTGGCTTCATCTATCCCTCAATAAGAGGGTGTGGCTTCATCTATCTCTCAATGAGAGAGCGTGGCTTCATCTATCCCTCAATGAGAGAGTGTGGCTTCATCTATCCCTCAATGAGTGTGGCTTCATCTATCCCTCAATGAGAGAGTGTGGCTTCATCTATCCCTCAATGACAGAGTGTGGCTTCATCTATCACTCAATAAGAGAATGTGACTTCATCTATCTCTCAATGAGAGAGCGTGGCTTCATCTATCGCTCAATGAGAGGATGTGGCTTCATCTATCTCTCAATGAGAGAGTGTGGCTTCATCTATCCCTCAATGAGAGAGTGTGGCTTCATCTATCCCTCAATGAGAGGATGTGGCTTCATCTATCCCTCAATGGGAGAGTGTTGCTTCATCTATCGCTCTATAAGAGAATGTGACTTCATCTATCCCTCAATGAGAGGGCGTGGCTTCATCTATCCCTCAATGAGAGAGCGTGGCTTCATCTATTCCTCAATGAGAGAGCGTGGCTTCATCCATCCCTCAATGAGAGAGTGTGGCTTCATCTATCCCTCAACAAGAGGGTGTGGCTTCATCTATCCCTCAATGAGGAGGCGTGGCTTCATCTATCCCTCAATGAGGGGGCATAGCTTCATCTATCCCTCAATGAGAGAGCGTGGCTTCATCTATCCCTCAATGAGAGAGTGTGGCTTCATCTATCCCTCAATGAGGAGGCGTGGCTTCATCTATCCCTCAATGAGGGGGCGTAGCTTCATCTATTCCTCAATGAGAGAGCATGGCTTCATCTATCCCTCAATGAGAGAGTGTGGCTTCATCTCTCCCTCAATGAGGGGGCGTGGTTTCATCTATCCCTCAATGAGAGAGCGTGGCTTCATCTATCCCTTAATGAGAGAGTGTGGCTTCATCTATCCCTCAATGAGAGAGCGTGGCTTCATCTATCCCTCAATGTGAGGGCGTGGCTTCATTGATCCCTCAATGAGGAGGCGTGGCTTCATCTATCCCTCAATGAGAGAGCGTGGCTTCATCTATCCCTCAATGAGAGAGCGTGGCTTCATCTATCCCTCAATGAGAGAGCGTGGCTTCATCTATCTCTCAATGAGAGAGTGTGGCTTCATCCATCCCTCAATGAGAGAGCGTGGCTTCATCTATCCCTCAATGAGAGAGCATGGCTTCATCTATCCCTCAATGAGAGAGTGTGGCTTCATCTATCCCTCAATGATAGAGCGTGGCTTCATCTATCCCTCAATGAGAGAGTGTGGCTTCATCTGTCCCTCAATGAGAGGGTGTGGCTTCATCTATCCCTCAATGAGAGAGTGTGGCTTCATCTATCCCTCAATGAGAGGGTGTGGCTTCATCCATCCCTCAATGAGGAAGCGTGGCTTCATCTATCCCTCAATGAGAGAGCGTGGCTTCATCTATCCCTCAATGAGAGAGTGCGGCTTCATCTATCCCTCAATGAGAGAGTGTGGCTTCATCTATCCCTCAATGAGAGAGCGTGGCTTCATCTATCCCTCAATGAGAGAGCGTGGCTTCATCTATCCCTCAATGAGAGAGTGTGGTTTCCTCCATCCCTCAATGAGAGAGCGTGGCTTCGTCTATCCCTCAATGAGAGAGCGTGGCTTCATCTATCCCTCTATGAGAGAGTGTGGCTTCATCTATCCCTCAATGAGAGAGCATGGATTCATCTATCCCTCAATGAGAGAGCGTGGCTTCATCTATCCCTCAATGAGAGAGTGTGGCTTCATCTATCTCTCAATGAGGGGGTGTGGCTTCATCTATCCCTCAATGACAGAGCGTGGCTTCATCTATCCCTCAATGAGAGAGCGTGGCTTCATCTATCCCTCAATGAGAGAGCGTGGCTTCATCTATCCCTCAATGAGAGAGCGTGGCTTCATCTATCCCTCAATGAGAGAGCGAGGCTTCATCCATCCCTCAATGAGAGAGCGTGGCTTCATCTATCCCTCAATGAGAGAGCGTGGCTTCATCTATCCCTCAATGAGGGGGCGTGGCTTCATCTATCCCTCAATGAGAGAGCGTGACTTCATCCATCCCTCAATGAGAGAGTGTGGCTTCATCTATCCCTCAATGAGAGAGCGTGGCTTCATCTATCCCCCAATGAGAGGGTGGCTTCATCTATCCCTCAATGAGAGAGTGCGGCTTCATCTATCCCTCAATGAGAGAGTGTGGCTTCATCTATCCCTCAATGAGAGTGTGGCTTCATCTATCCCTCAATGATAGAGCGTGGCTTCATCTATCCCTCAATGAGAGAGTGTGGCTTCATCTGTCCCTCAATGAGAGGGTGTGGCTTCATCTATCCCTCAATGAGAGAGTGTGGCTTCATCTATCCCTCAATGAGAGGGTGTGGCTTCATCCATCCCTCAATGAGGAAGCGTGGCTTCATCTATCCCTCAATGAGAGAGCGTGGCTTCATCTATCCCTCAATGAGAGAGTGCGGCTTCATCTATCCCTCAATGAGAGAGTGTGGCTTCATCTATCCCTCAATGAGAGAGCGTGGCTTCATCTATCCCTCAATGAGAGAGCGTGGCTTCATCTATCCCTCAATGAGAGAGTGTGGTTTCCTCCATCCCTCAATGAGAGAGCGTGGCTTCGTCTATCCCTCAATGAGAGAGCGTGGCTTCATCTATCCCTCTATGAGAGAGTGTGGCTTCATCTATCCCTCAATGAGAGAGCATGGATTCATCTATCCCTCAATGAGAGAGCGTGGCTTCATCTATCCCTCAATGAGAGAGTGTGGCTTCATCTATCTCTCAATGAGGGGGTGTGGCTTCATCTATCCCTCAATGACAGAGCGTGGCTTCATCTATCCCTCAATGAGAGAGCGTGGCTTCATCTATCCCTCAATGAGAGAGCGTGGCTTCATCTATCCCTCAATGAGAGAGCGTGGCTTCATCTATCCCTCAATGAGAGAGCGAGGCTTCATCCATCCCTCAATGAGAGAGCGTGGCTTCATCTATCCCTCAATGAGAGAGCGTGGCTTCATCTATCCCTCAATGAGAGAGCGTGACTTCATCCATCCCTCAATGAGAGAGTGTGGCTTCATCTATCCCTCAATGAGAGAGCGTGGCTTCATCTATCCCCCAATGAGAGGGTGGCTTCATCTATCCCTCAATGAGAGAGTGCGGCTTCATCTATCCCTCAATGAGAGAGTGTGGCTTCATCTATCCCTCAATGAGAGGGTGGCTTCATCTATCCCTCAATGAGAGAGCGTGGCTTCATCTATCCCTCAATGAGAGAGTGTGGCTTCATCTATCCCTCAATGAGAGAGCGTGGCTTCATCTATCCCTCAATGAGAGAGCGTGGCTTCATCTATCCCTCAATGAGAGAGTGTGGCTTCATCTATCCCTCAATGAGAGAGTGTGGCTTCATCTATCCCTCAATGAGAGAGTGTGGCTTCATCTATCCTTCAATGAGAGAGCGTGGCTTCATCTATCCCTCAATAAGAGGATGTGGCTTCATCTATCCCTCAATGAGAGAGTGTGGCTTCATCTATCCCTCAATAAGAGAATGTGACTTCATCTATCCCTCAATGAGAGGATGTGGCTTCATCTATTCCTCAATGAGAGAGCGTGGCTTCATCTATCCCTCAATGAGAGAGTGTGGCTTCATCTATCCTTCAATGAGAGGATGTGGCTTCATCTATCCCTCAATTAGAGGGTGTGGCTTCATCTATCTCTCAATGAGAGAGCGTGGCTTCATCTATCCCTCAATGAGAGAGCGTGGCTTCATCTATCCCTCAATGAGTGTGGCTTCATCTATCCCTCAATGAGAGAGTGTGGCTTCATCTATCCCTCAATGACAGAGTGTGGCTTCATCTATCCCTCAATAAGAGAATGTGACTTCATCTATCTCTCAATGAGAGAGCGTGGCTTCATCTATCGCTCAATGAGAGGATGTGGCTTCATCTATCTCTCAATGAGAGAGTGTGGCTTCATCTATCCCTCAATGAGAGAGTGTGGCTTCATCTATCCCTCAATGAGAGGATGTGGCTTCATCTATCCCTCAATGGGAGAGTGTTGCTTCATCTATCGCTCTATAAGAGAATGTGACTTCATCTATCCCTCAATGAGAGGGCGTGGCTTCATCTATCCCTCAATGAGAGAGCGTGGCTTCATCTATCCCTCAATGAGAGAGCGTGGCTTCATCCATCCCTCAATGAGAGAGTGTGGCTTCATCTATCCCTCAACAAGAGGGTGTGGCTTCATCTATCCCTCAATGAGGAGGCGTGGCTTCATCTATCCCTCAATGAGGGGGCATAGCTTCATCTATCCCTCAATGAGAGAGCGTGGCTTCATCTATCCCTCAATGAGAGAGTGTGGCTTCATCTATCCCTCAATGAGGAGGCGTGGCTTCATCTATCCCTCAATGAGGGGGCGTAGCTTCATCTATTCCTCAATGAGAGAGCGTGGCTTCATCTATCCCTCAATGAGAGAGTGTGGCTTCATCTCTCCCTCAATGAGGGGGCGTAGTTTCATCTATCCCTCAATGAGAGAGCGTGGCTTCATCTATCCCTTAATGAGAGAGTGTGGCTTCATCTATCCCTCAATGAGAGAGCGTGACTTCATCTATCCCTCAATGTGAGGGCGTGGCTTCATTGATCCCTCAATGAGGAGGCGTGGCTTCATCTATCCCTCAAAGAGAGAGCATGGCTTCATCTATCCCTCAATGAGAGAGCGTGGCTTCATCTATCCCTCAATGAGAGAGCGTGGCTTCATCTATCTCTCAATGAGAGAGTGTGGCTTCATCCATCCCTCAATGAGAGAGCGTGGCTTCATCTATCCCTCAATGAGAGAGCATGGCTTCATCTATCCCTCAATGAGAGAGTGTGGCTTCATCTATCCCTCAATGATAGAGCGTGGCTTCATCTATCCCTCAATGAGAGAGTGTGGCTTCATCTGTCCCTCAATGAGAGGGTGTGGCTTCATCTATCCCCCAATGAGAGAGTGTGGCTTCATCTATCCCTCAATGAGAGGGTGTGGCTTCATCCATCCCTCAATGAGGAAGCGTGGCTTCATCTATCCCTCAATGAGAGAGCGTGGCTTCATCTATCCCTCAATGATAGAGCGTGGCTTCATCTATCCCTCAATGAGAGAGTGCGGCTTCATCTATCCCTCAATGAGAGAGTGTGGCTTCATCTATCCCTCAATGAGAGAGCGTGGCTTCATCTATCCCTCAATGAGAGAGCGTGGCTTCATCTATCCCTCAATGAGAGAGTGTGGTTTCCTCCATCCCTCAATGAGAGAGCGTGGCTTCGTCTATCCCTCAATGAGAGAGCGTGGCTTCATCTATCCCTCTATGAGAGAGTGTGGCTTCATCTATCCCTCAATGAGAGAGCGTGGCTTCATCTATCCCTCAATGAGAGAGCGTGGCTTCATCTATCCCTCAATGAGAGGGTGTGGCTTCATCTATCCCTCAATGAGAGAGTGTGGCTTCATCTATCCCTCAATGAGAGGGTGTGGCTTCATCCATCCCTCAATGAGGAAGCGTGGCTTCATCTATCCCTCAATGAGAGAGTGTGGCTTCATCTATCCCTCAATGATAGTGCGTGGCTTCATCTATCCCTCAATGAGAGAGTGTGGCTTCATCTATCCCTCAATGAGAGAGTGTGGCTTCATCTATCCCTCAATGAGAGAGTGCGGCTCCATCTATCCCTCAATGAGAGAGCGTGGCTTCATCTATCCCTCAATGAGAGAGTGTGGCTTCATCCATCCCTCAATGAGAGAGCGTGGCTTCATCTATCCCTCAATGAGAGAACGTGGCTTCATCTATCCCTCAATGAGAGAGTGTGGCTTCATCTATCCCTCAATGAGAGAGCGTGGCTTCATCTATCCCTCAATGAGAGGGTGTGGCTTCATCTATCCCTCAATGAGAGAACGTGGCTTCATCTATCCCTCAATGAGAGAGTGTGGCTTCATCTATCCCTCAATGAGAGAGTGTGGCTTCATCTATCCCTCAATGAGAGAGCGTGGCTTCATCTATCCCTCAATGAGAGGGTGTGGCTTCATCTATCCCTCAATGAGAGAGCGTGGCTTCATCTATCCCTCAATAAGGGGGCGTGGCTTCATCTATCCCTCAATGAGAGTGTGTGGCTTCATCTATCCCTCAATAAGGGGGCGTGGCTTCATCTCTCCCTCAATGAGAGAGTGTGGCTTCATCCATCTCTCAATGAGAGAGCGTGGCTTCATCTATCCCTCAATGAGGGGGGCGTGGCTTCATCTATCCCTCAATGAGGGAGTGTGGCTTCACTTATCCCTCAGTGAGGGGACATGGCTTCACCCATCCCCCAATATGGAGGCGTGGCTTCATCCATCCCTCAATGAGAGAGCGTGGCTTCATCTATCCCTCAGTGAGAGAGCGTGGCTTCATCTATCCCTCATTGAGAGAGCGTGGGTTCATCTATCCCTCAATGAGAGAGCGTGGCTTCATCCATCCCTCAATGAGAGAGCGTGGCTTCATCTATCCCTCAATGAGAGAACGTGGCTTCATCTATCCCTCAATGAGAGAGTGTGGCTTCATCTATCCCTCAATGAGAGAGCGTGGCTTCATCTATCCCTCAATGAGAGGGTGTGGCTTCATCTATCCCTCAATGAGAGAACGTGGCTTCATCTATCCCTCAATGAGAGAGTGTGGCTTCATCTATCCCTCAATGAGAGAGTGTGGCTTCATCTATCCCTCAATGAGAGAGCGTGGCTTCATCTATCCCTCAATGAGAGGGTGTGGCTTCATCTATCCCTCAATGAGAGAGCGTGGCTTCATCTATCCCTCAATAAGGGGGCGTGGCTTCATCTATCCCTCAATGAGAGTGTGTGGCTTCATCTATCCCTCAATAAGGGGGCGTGGCTTCATCTCTCCCTCAATGAGAGAGTGTGGCTTCATCCATCTCTCAATGAGAGAGCGTGGCTTCATCTATCCCTCAATGAGGGGGGCGTGGCTTCATCTATCCCTCAATGAGGGAGTGTGGCTTCACTTATCCCTCAGTGAGGGGACATGGCTTCACCCATCCCCCAATATGGAGGCGTGGCTTCATCCATCCCTCAATGAGAGAGCGTGGCTTCATCTATCCCTCAGTGAGAGAGCGTGGCTTCATCTATCCCTCATTGAGAGAGCGTGGGTTCATCTATCCCTCAATGAGAGAGCGTGGCTTCATCCATCCCTCAATGAGAGAGCGTGGCTTCATCTATCCCTCAATGAGAGAACGTGGCTTCATCTATCCCTCAATGAGGGGGTGTGGCTTCACTTATCCCTTAATGAGGGGACATGGCTTCACCCATCCCCCAATCAGGAGGCGTGGCTTCATCCATCCCTCAATGAGGGGGTGTGGCTTCATTTACATATTGTCCCCCTTTGAGGTGTAACATGCAGATCTGCAGCAATAAATTATTCATTTGCCTATTCAAAGTGTTTCTATTGTTCTAACTGTTACAATGTATCTCCTATCCATCC
Organism: Gastrophryne carolinensis; assembly: GCA_027917425.1. Taxonomy (NCBI): domain Eukaryota; kingdom Metazoa; phylum Chordata; class Amphibia; order Anura; family Microhylidae; genus Gastrophryne; species Gastrophryne carolinensis. The sequence continues at coordinate 84,068 of CM051243.1, forward strand.
CTTAATGAGGGGGCATGGCTTCATCCATTCCAGCTAAGCTGCACTTGGTTGGGCGAAGCCCTTTATATAGAGGGACAGCGGGTGCCCTACCCACAATCACCCCATAAAGGAGCACCATACAATGATGTCAATACAAAAAATATCTCAATTTATTATACATACAGAATGGATACACATAACACAAGCAATCATACAAAACAAGACAGGAATAAAAACAACTGTAATTCCCCCGAATCACATCCAGGGCTGCCAAGATATAGACAGACAAATATAACTGGAGTATGAAGAACGGACCCCCCAAAATTCAATGAAAAAAAGGGGGGGAACAAGGGAATTAAATTGATATTTTTACCCCTGGTACTAAAATCCAATATCCACCAAAATTAATACAGTACAAATAAAGTGACCAGTGCAAACCTGTGCAATGAATTTCAAGGCTAATTAATAAAGCCAACCATACATCTTAATACATAAATAATACAAATACAATTGTACATATAATAGTGCTAATGCATTCAGTTATGGACGCAAGAGAAAGTGCGAAGAGCTTAAACATGAGACATTCATCTAACCATAATGTACCATACAAAATTACCAGACCAAGGGAAATGGCAGCACATCCGTTCAAATATATTCAAAATGGGGGGAAAAAACTGCAGGGACACCTGCGCACGCGGCTACCCGTGCTGCTTCAGCTGGGGGGTCCTTTCTTCATACTCTAGTTATATTTGTCTGTCTATATCTTGGCAGCCCTGGATGTGATTCGAGGGAATTATGGTTGTTTTTATTCTTGTCTTGTTTTGTATGATTGATTGTGTTATGTGTATCCATTCTGTATGTATAATAAATTGAGATATTTTTCGTATTGACATCATTGTATGGTTATCCTTTTATGGGGTGATTGTGGGTAGGGCACCCGCTGTCCCTCTTGTGAAAGTGGTAAGAGAGTTTAAGTGTAGCACATTAGATTTATTAGGTGGTGCACTTCCATCTGTGGCTTTGTGGCCTTTGTACAGAGCAGCTTTATCAGTGTCAATGTCTCCAGCAGCGTTTTAGCCATAAAACTGTCCGAACCACAAATGGTTTGACCACCACCAGGAAGTGTTTAGACATCTACGAGCAGGGAACGGCCTCACTGTTAGTACTTATACCGGGTCACAGCCATTCCTGAAACATGGTATAAAATCATTCAGAGATGGCAGAAGCCATTGTTTTATGATGGTTGGTGGATAAATAGATTTGAGGATGGGGGGCCCTGTTATGAACTTGCTTCAGCCCACATTGCTATAGAGTTATCTCAGATTGAACTTGCTTCGTCCAACATTCATATAGAGGTAACTCGGATTGAGTGTACATAATAGCAGCGGTGGCGCTGGGAGCTGTTTGTGACCCGGGGCCTCGCAGTACATAATGGCGGCGGTGGCGCTGGGAGCTGTTTGTGACCTGGGGCCTCACAGTACATAATGGTGACGCTGGGAGCTGTTTGTGACCCGGGGCCTCGCAGTACATAATGGCGGCGGTGGCGCTAGGAGCTGTTTGTGACCCAGGGCCTCGCAGTACATAATGGCGGCGGTGGCGCTGTTTGTGACCCGGGGCCTGGCAGTACATAATGGCGGCGGTGGCGCTGTTTGTGACCCGGGGCCTCGCAGTACATAATGGCGGCGCTGGGAGCTGTTTGTGACCCGGGGCCTCGCAGTACATAATGGCGGCGGTGGCGCTGTTTGTGACCCGGGGCCTCGCAGTACATAATGGCGGCGGTGGCACTGTTTGTGACCTGGGGCCTCGCAGTACATAATGGCGGCGGTGGCGCTGTTTGTGACCCGGGGCCTCGCAGTACATAATGGCGGCGGTGGCGCTGTTTGTGACCCGGGGCCTCGCAGTACATAATGGCGGCGGTAGCGCTGTTTGTGCCCCGGGGCCTCACAGTACATAATGGCGGCGGTGGCGCTAGGAGCTGTTTGTGACCCAGGGCCTCGCAGTACATAATGGTGGCGGTGGCGCTGTTTGTGACCCGGGGCCTCGCAGTACATAATGGCGGCGGTGGCGCTGTTTGTGACCCGGGGCCTCGCAGTACATAATGGCGGCGGTGGCGCTGTTTGTGACCCGGGGCCTCGCAGTACATAATGGCGGCGGTGGCGCTGTTTGTGACCCGGGGCCTCGCAGTACATAATGGTGGCGGTGGCGCTGTTTGTGACCCGGGGCCTCGCAGTACATAATGGTGGCGGTGGCGCTGTTTGTGACCCGGGGCCTCGCAGTACATAATGGCGGCGGTGGCGCTGTTTGTGACCCGGGGCCTCGCAGTACATAATGGCGGCGGTGGCGCTGTAAGTGACCCGGGGCCTTGCAATACATAATGGCGGCGGTGGCGCTGTTTGTGACCCGGGGCCTCGCAGTACATAATGGTGGCGCTGGGAGCTGTTTGTGACCCGGGGCCTCGCAGTACATAATGGCGGCGGTGGTGCTGTTTGTGACCCGGGGACTCGCAGTACATAATGGCGGCGCTGGGAGCTGTTTGTGACCCGGGGCCTCGCAGTACATAATGGCGGCGGTGGCGCTGTTTGTGACCCGGGGCCTCGCAGTACATAATGGCGGCGGTGGCACTGTTTGTGACCTGGGGCCTCGCAGTACATAATGGCGGCGGTGGCGCTGTTTGTGACCCGGGGCCTCGCAGTACATAATGGCGGCGGTGGCGCTGTTTGTGACCCGGGGCCTCGCAGTACATAATGGCGGCGGTAGCGCTGTTTGTGCCCCGGGGCCTCACAGTACATAATGGCGGCGGTGGCGCTAGGAGCTGTTTGTGACCCAGGGCCTCGCAGTACATAATGGTGGCGGTGGCGCTGTTTGTGACCCGGGGCCTCGCAGTACATAATGGCGGCGGTGGCGCTGTTTGTGACCCGGGGCCTCGCAGTACATAATGGCGGCGGTGGCGCTGTTTGTGACCCGGGGCCTCGCAGTACATAATGGCGGCGGTGGCGCTGTTTGTGACCCGGGGCCTCGCAGTACATAATGGTGGCGGTGGCGCTGTTTGTGACCCGGGGCCTCGCAGTACATAATGGTGGCGGTGGCGCTGTTTGTGACCCGGGGCCTCGCAGTACATAATGGCGGCGGTGGCGCTGTTTGTGACCCGGGGCCTCGCAGTACATAATGGCGGCGGTGGCGCTGTAAGTGACCCGGGGCCTTGCAATACATAATGGCGGCGGTGGCGCTGTTTGTGACCCGGGGCCTCGCAGTACATAATGGTGGCGCTGGGAGCTGTTTGTGACCCGGGGCCTCGCAGTACATAATGGCGGCGGTGGTGCTGTTTGTGACCCGGGGACTCGCAGTACATAATGGCGACGGTGGCGCTGTTTGTGACCCGGGGCCTCGCAGTACATAATGGCGGCGGTGGCGCTGTTTGTGACCCGGGGCCTCGCAGTACATAATGGCAGCGGTGGCGCTGTTTGTGACCCGGGGCCTCGCAGTACATAATGGCGGCGGTGGCGCTGTTTGTGACCCGGTGCCTCGCAGTACATAATGGCGGTGGTGGCGCTGTTTGTGACCCGGGGCCTCGCAGTACAAAATGGCGGTGGTGGCGCTGGGAGCTGTTTGTGACCCGGGGCCTCGCAGTACATAATGGCGGCGGTGGCGCTGTTTGTGACCCGGGGCCTCGCAGTACATAATGGCGGCGGTGGCGCTGTTTGTGACCCGGGGCCTCGCAGTACATAATGGCGGCGGTGGTGGAGCTGTTTGTGACCCGGGGCCTCGCAGTACATAATGGCGGTGGTGGCGCTGTTTGTGACCCGGGGCCTCGCAGTACATAATGGCGGCGGTGGTGGAGCTGTTTGTGACCCGGGGCCTCGCAGTACATAATGGCGGCGGTGGCGCTGTTTGTGACCCGGGGCCTCGCAGTACATAATGGCGGCGGTGGTGGAGCTGTTTGTGACCCGGGGCCTCGCAGTACATAATGGCGGCGGTGGTGCTGTTTGTGACCCGGGGCCTCGCAGTACATAATGGCGGCGGTGGCGCTGTTTGTGACCCGGGGCCTCGCAGTACATAATGGCGGCGGTGGAGCTGTTTGTGACCCGGGGCCTCGCAGTACATAATGGTGGCGCTGGGAGCTGTTTGTGACCCGGGGCCTCGCAGTACATAATGGGGGCGGTGGCGCTGTTTGTGACCCGGGGCCTCGCAGTACATAATGGCGGCGATGTCGCTGTTTTTGACCCGGGGCCTCGCAGTACATAATGGTGGTGGTGGCGCTGTTTGTGACCCGGGGCCTCGCAGTACATAATGGCGGCGGTGGCGCTGTTTGTGACCCGGGGCCTCGCAGTACATAATGGCGGCGGTGGCGCTGTATGTAACCCGGGGCTTCGCAGTACATAATGGTGGCGCTGGGAGCTGTTTGTGACCCGGGGCCTCGCAGTACATAATGGCGGCGGTGGCGCTGTTTGTGACCCGGGGCCTCGCAGTACATAATGGTGGCGCTGGGAGCTGTTTGTGACCCGGGGCCTCGCAGTACATAATGGCGGCGGTGGCGCTGTTTGTGACCCGGGGCCTCGCAGTACATAATGGCGGCGGTGGCGCTGGGAGCTGTTTGTGACCCGGGGCCTCGCATTACATAATGGCGGCGGTGGCGCTGTTTGTGACCCGGGGCCTTGCAGTACATAATGGCGGTGGTGGCGCTGTTTGTGACCCGGGGCCTTGCAGTACATAATGGTGGCGGTGGTGCTGTTTGTGACCCGGGGCCTTGCAGTACATAATGGCGGCGGTGGCGCTGTTTGTGACCCAGGGCCTTGCAGTACATAATGGCGGCGGTGGTGCTGTTTGTGACTGGGGGCCTCGCAGTACATAATGGTGGTGGTGGCGCTGTTTGTGACCCGGGGCCTCGCAGTACATAATGGCGGCGGTGGCGCTGGGAGCTGTTTGTGACCCGGGGCCTCGTAGTACATAATGGCGGCGGTGGTGCTGTTTGTGACCCGGTGCCTCGCAGTACATAATGGCGGCGGTGGCGCTGTTTGTGACCCGGGGCCTCGCAGTACATAATGGCGGCGGTGGAGCTGTTTGTGACCCGGGGCCTTGCAGTACATAATGGTGGCGGTGGAGCTGTTTGTGACCCGGGGCCTCGCAGTACATAATGGCGGCGGTGGCGCTGTTTGTGACCCGGGGCCTCGCAGTACATAATGGCGGCGGTGGAGCTGTTTGTGACCCGGGGCCTCGCAGTACATAATGGCGGCGGTGGAGCTGTTTGTGACCCGGGGCCTCGCAGTACATAATGGCGGCGGTGGCGCTGTTTGAGCCCCGGGGCCTCGCAGTACATAATGGTGGCGGTGGAGCTGTTTGTGACCCGGGGCCTTGCAGTACATAATGGCGGCGGTGGCGCTGTTTGTGACCCGGGGCCTCACAGTACATAATGGTGGCGATGGAGCTGTTTGTGACCCGGGGCCTTGCAGTACATAATGGCGGCGGTGGCGCTGTTTCTGACCCGGGGCCTCGCAGTACATAATGGCAGCGGTGGCGCTGTTTGTGACCCGGGGCCTCGCAGTACATAATGGCGGCGGTGGTGGAGCTGTTTGTGACCCGGGGACTCGCAGTACATAATGGCGGCGGTGGCGCTGTTTGTGACCCGAGGCCTCGCAGTACATAATGGCGGCGGTAGTGGATCTCTTTGTGACCCGGGGCCTCGCAGTACATAATGGCGGTGGTGGCGCTGTTTGTGACCCGGGGCCTCATAGTACATAATGGCGGCGGTGGCGCTGTTTGTGACCCGGGGCCTCGCAGTACATAATGGCGGCGCTGGGAGCTGTTTGTGACCCGGGGCCTTGCAGTACATAATGGCGGCGGTGGTGCTGTTTGTGACCCGGGGCCTCGCAGTACATAATGCGGTGGTGGCGCTGTTTGTGACCTGGGGCCTCGCAGTACATAATGGCGGCGGTGGCGCTGTTTGTGACCCGGGGCCTCGCAGTACATAATGGCGGCGGTGGTGAAGCTGTTTGTGACCCGGGGCCTCGCAGTACATAATGGCGGCGGTGGCGCTGTTTGTGACCCGGGGCCTCGCAGTACATAATGGCGGCGGTGGTGGAGCTGTTTGTGACCCGGGGCCTCGCAGTACATAATGGCGGCGGTGGTGGAGCTGTTTGTGACCCGGGGCCTCGCAGTACATAATGGCGGCGGTGGCGCTGTTTGTGACCCGGGGCCTCGCAGTACATAATGGCGGCGGTGGTGGAGCTGTTTGTGACCCGGGGCCTCGCAGTACATAATGGCGGCGGTGGTGCTGTTTGTGACCCGGGGCCTCGCAGTACATAATGGCGGCGCTGGGAGCTGTTTGTGACCCGGGGCCTTGCAGTACATAATGGCGGCGGTGGTGCTGTTTGTGACCCGGGGCCTCGCAGTACATAATGGCGGTGGTGGCGCTGTTTGTGACCCGGGGCCTCGTAGTACATAATGGCGGCGGTGGCGCTGTTTGTGACCCGGGGCCTCGCAGTACATAATGGCGGCGGTGGAGCTGTTTGTGACCCAGGGCCTCGCAGTACATAATGGCGGTGGTGGCGCTGTTTGTGATCCGGGGCCTCGCAGTACATAATGGCGGTGGTGGCGCTGTTTGTGACCCGGGGCCTCGCAGTACATAATGGCGGTGGTGGCGCTGTTTGTGACCCGGGGCCTCGCAGTTCATAATGGCGGCAGTGGCGCTGGGAGCTGTTTGTGACCTGGGGCCTCGCAGTACATAATGGCGGCGGTGGAGCTGTTTGTGACCCGGGGCCTCGCAGTACATAATGGCGGCGGTGGAGCTGTTTGTGACCCAGGGCCTCGCAGTACATAATGGCGGTGGTGGCGCTGTTTGTGATCCGGGGCCTCGCAGTACATAATGGCGGTGGTGGCGCTGTTTGTGACGCGGGGCCTCGCAGTACATAATGGCGGTGGTGGCGCTGTTTGTGACCCGGGGCCTCGCAGTACATAATGGCGGCAGTGGCGCTGGGAGCTGTTTGTGACCTGGGGCCTCGCAGTACATAATGGCGGCGGTGGAGCTGTTTGTGACCCGGGGCCTCGCAGTACATAATGGCGGCGGTGGCGTTGTTTGTGACCCGGGGCCTCGCAGTACATAATGGCGGCGGTGGCGCTGGGAGCTGTTTGTGACCCGGGGCCTCGCAGTACATAATGGCGGCGGTGGCGCTGGGAGCTGTTTGTGACCCGGGGCCTCGCAGTACATAATGGCGGCGGTGGAGCTGTTTGTGACCCGGGGCCTCGTAGTACATAATGGCGGCGGTGGCGCTGGGAGCTGTTTGTGACCCGGGGCCTTGCAGTACATAATGGCGGCGGTGGTGCTGTTTGTGACCCGGGGCCTCGCAGTACATAATGACGGTGGTGGCACTGTTTGTGACCCGGGGCCTCGTAGTACATAATGGCGGCGGTGGCGCTGTTTGTGACCCGGGGCCTCGCAGTACATAATGGCGGTGGTGGCACTGTTTGTGACCCGGGGCCTCGCAGTACATAATGGCGGTGGTGGCACTGTTTGTGACCCGGGGCCTCGCAGTACATAATGGCGGCGGTGGCGCTGTTTGTGACCCGGGGCCTCGCAGTACATAATGGCGGCGGTGGCGCTGTTTGTGACCCGGGGCCTCGCAGTACATAATGGCGGCGGTGGCGCTGTTTGTGACCCGGGGCCTCGCAGTACATAATGGCGGCGGTGGCGCTGTTTGTGACCCGGGGCCTCGCAGTACATAATGGCGGCGGTGGGAGCTGTTTGTGACCCGGGGCCTCGCAGTACATAATGGCGGTGGTGGCGCTGTTTGTGACCCGGGGCCTCGTAGTACATAATGGCGGCGGTGGCGCTGTTTGTGACCCGGGGCCTCGCAGTGCATAATGGCGGCGGTGGCGCTGTTTGTGACCCGGGGCCTCGCAGTACATAATGGCGGCAGTGGCGCTGTTTGTGACCCGGGGCCTCGCAGTACATAATGGCGGCGGTGGCGCTGTTTGTGACCCGGGGCCTCGCAGTACATAATGGTGGTGGTGGCGCTGTTTGTGACCTGGGGCCTCGCAGTACATAATGGCGGCGGTGGCGCTGTTTGTGACCCGGGGCCTCGCAGTACATAATGGCTGTTTGTGAGTCGCACGCCTCCGTTCAGTGACCTCGCAAATGTTGACACAAGTTGTGGCTTCACCCCGCTGAGGCCTCTGTGATATTATCTCACCTCCTCCTCACTTTCTGGCTGCAGCAACTCAGCAAGATTCTTTTATTGAGGCAATTACATTCTAAACAGCCATTGTTATCAATGTGCGAGAGTCCTTCAGGGACTGGCCTCCGGCTTTATCTCATGTCATTATATCATTGGGGGGATGTTCTCCAAACATGGGTCACGTATAAGGCACATGCGCGGGCACCTGGGCAGCAAAGCATGCTGGGAGAATGAATGTGTTTCTATTGCATCCTATCCATCCCTCAATGAGGGGGCGTGACTTCATTCATCCCTCAATGAGGGGGCGTGGCTTAATTTAACAACTGTCCCTCTTTTCCACCCTAAAATGTTTTAGGACCTGGTAACCCTGGATTCCTTATACCTCTCCTATTATCTCGCACATTAGCCCCTAACTAATTGCATAGTGGGTTATGTGCCGGGCCCTGGGGGTGGAAGGGTCGTCTATTTACTTCCTGGCTTCCCATAGAGCGGAACAAAACCCTAAGTGGCCGGCCCTGGAATCTAGAAGATTCCAGAGCCGTTCGTTGCCTTCTCATGTTTGGCCAAATCCTGATCCCTCCCTTCGTTGTTGTTGTTGTTTGGGATGCCCTTGGTTCGGGATGCCCTTCAGTTGAGATGGTTGGGATGCCCTTTGGTTGGGATGCCCTTGAGTCGGGATGCCCTTTGGTCAGGATGCCATTCAGTTGGGATGCCCTTCGGTGGCGATGCCCTTCAGCTGAGATGGTTGGGATGCCCTTTGGTTGGAATGCCCTTGAGTTGGGATGCCGTTTGGTTGGGATGCCCTTGAGTTGGGATGCCGTTTGGTTGGGATGCCCTTGAGTTGGGATGCCGTTTGGTCAGGATGCCATTCGGTTGGGATGCACTTCAGTTGAGATGGTTGGGATGCCCTTCAATTGGGATGCCCTTCGGTGGCGATGCCCTTCAGCTGAGATGGTTGGGATACCCTTCGGTCGGGGTGCTGCCTTATTACCCCACAGGAAATACGAGACAGGGGATACTCTCATGTTGATACCTCAGGTACGGCACGCCCTCACCATGCCCTCTTGCTATTGGCTGTTGCGCTGGTTATGCGTTGCATTTGATTCTCGTTACACTTTAGCTAGTACTTACTTCTTACTTTTAGTAGTTTATCTGTTAAAGAATCCGAAGCGAAATAAATGCGAGAAGTGCGAGTGCAGCAAATTCCAGCCCCGCATCTCTGTAATGATTAGCTGCCCTCAGGGATCCAATGAGAGGGACTATCTCTGCCTCACCCAGGGCTCATGTCTGCGGCTCCTGCTATGATAGTTGCAGGCTGGGGTATCAATGAGGGGCATCTGGGATATGGTGCTGGGTGCTGCAGGGTGCTGGGCAGGGTGCTGGGTGCTGTGAGTGCAGCAAATTCCAGCCCTGCATCTGTAATGATTAGCTGCCCTCAGGATCCCATTCTCACCCAGGGCTCCTGTCTGGGGCCTCGCCACGCTCCTGCTACCAATGGGTGCGGACTGGGGTATCAATGGGGGGCATCTTGGATTTGGTGCTGGAGAAAGGCTGAGGGAGGAGTGCTGGGTGCTGCAGGGTGCTGGGCAGGATGCAGGGTGCTGGGTGTTGCAGGGTGATGGGCGGGATGCTGGGTGCTGCAGGAGTGCTGGGCAGGATGCAGGGTGCTGCAGCAAGGCAGGAGAGCTGGGTGCTGCAGGAAGGCAGGGTGCTGGGTGCTGCAGAAGTGCTGGGTAGGATGCAGGGTGCTGAAGGAGAGCTGGGGCGGGATGCTGGGTGCTGCAGGAGTGCTGGGCAGAATGCAGGGTGCAGGGTGCTGGGTGCTGCAGGAGTGCTGGGCGGGATGCATGGTGCTGGGTGCTGCAGCAGTGCTGGGAGGGATGCAGGGTGCTGGGTGCTGCAGGAGTGCTGGGCGGAATGCAGGGTGCTGGATGCTGCAGAAGTGCTGGGTGGGATGCAGTATGCTGGGCAGGATGCAGGGTGCCGGGCGGGATGCAGGGTGCTGGGCGGGATGCAGTGTGCTGGGCAGGATGCAGGGTGCTGGGCGGGATGCAGGGTGCTGGGCAGGATGCAGGGTGCTGGGTGCTGCAGGAGTGCTGGGTGGGATGCAGGGTGCTGGATGCTGCAGAAGTGCTGGGTGAGATGCAGGGTGCTGGGCAGGATGCAGGGTGCTGGGCGGGATGCAGGGTGCTGGGTGGGATGCAGGATGCTGGATGCTGCAGAAGTGCTGGGTGAGATGCAGGGTGCTGGATGCTGCAGGAGTGCTGGGTGAGATGCAGGGTGCTGGATGCTGCAGAAGTGCTGGGTGGGATGCAGGGTGCTGGATGCTGCAGGAGTGCTGGGTGAGATGCAGGGTGCTGGATGCTGCAGAAGTGCTGGGTGGGATGCAGTGTGCTGGGCAGGATGCAGGGTGCTGGGCGGGATGCAGGGTGCTGGGCAGGATGCAGGGTGCTGAGCGGGATGCAGGGTGCTGGGCGGGATGCAGGGTGCTGGATGCTGCAGAAGTGCTGGGCGGGGTGCAGGGTGCTGGATGCTGCAGAAGTGCTGGGTGGGATGCAGTGTGCTGGGCAGGATGCAGGGTGCTGGATGCTGCAGAAGTGCTGGGCTGGATGCAGGGTGCTGGATGCTGCAGAAGTGCTGGGTGGGATGCAGGGTGCTGGGCGGGATGCAGGGTGCTGGGCAGGATGCAGGGTGCTGGATGCTGCAGAAGTGCTGGGTGAGATGCAGGGTGCTGGGCAGGATGCAGGGTGCTGGGCGGGATGCAGGGTGCTGGGTGCTGCAGGAGTGCTGGGTGGGATGCAAGGTGCTGGGCGGGATGCAGGGTGCTGGGCAGGATGCAGGGTGCTGGATGCTGCAGAAGTGCTGGGTGAGATGCAGGGTGCTGGGCAGGATGCAGGGTGCTGGGCGGGATGCAGGGTGCTGGGTGGGATGCAGGGTGCTGGATGCTGCAGAAGTGCTGGGTGAGATGCAGGGTGCTGGGCAGGATGCAGGGTGCTGCAGGAGTGCTGGGCGGGATGCAGGGTGCTGGATGCTGCAGAAGTGCTGGGCAAGATGCAGGGTGCTGGGTGCTGCAGGAGAGCTGGGTGGGATGCAGGGTGCTGGGTGCTGCAGAAGTGCTGGGCGGGATGCAGGGTGCTGCGCAGGATGCTGGGTGCTGCAGGAGTGCTGGGTGGAATGCAGGGTGCTGGATGCTGCAGAAGTTCTGGGTGGGATGCAGGGTGCTGGGTGCTGCAGGAGTGCTGGGTGGAATGCAGGGTGCTGGATGCTGCAGAAGTTCTGGGCGGAATGCAGGGTGCTGGATGCTGCAGAAGTGCTGGGCAGGATGCAGGGTGCTGGGCAGGATGCAGGGTGCTGCAGGAGTGCTGGGCGGGATGCAGGGTGCTGGGTGCTGCAGGAGTGCTGGGTAGGATGCAGGGTGCTGGGTGCTGCAGAAGTGCTGGGCGGGATGCAGGGTGCTGCGCAGGATGCAGGGTGCTGCAGGAGTGCTGGGTGGAATGCAGGGTGCTGGATGCTGCAGAAGTGCTGGGTGGGATGCAGGGTGCTGGGCAGGATGCAGGGTGCTGTATGCTGCAGAAGTGCTGGGTGAGATGCAGGGTGCTGGGCAGGATGCAGGGTGCTGGGCGGGATGCAGGGTGCTGGGCGGGATGCAGGGTGCTGGATGCTGCAGAAGTGCTGGGTGAGATGCAGGGTGCTGGGCGGGATGCAGGGTGCTGCAGGAGTGCTGGACGGGATGCAGGGTGCTGGATGCTGCAGAAGTGCTGGGCGGGATGCAGGGTGCTGGGTGCTGCAGAAGTGCTGGGCGGGATGCAGGGTGCTGCAGGAATGCTGGGCGGGATGCAGAAGTGCTGGGCGGGATGCAGGGTGCTGGGCTGGATGCAGGGTGCTGGATGCTGCAGAAGTGCTGGGCGGGATGCAGGGTGCTGGGTGCTGGGCTGGATGCAGGGTGCTGGATGCTGCAGAAGTGCTGGGCGGGATGCAGGGTGCTGGATGCTGCAGAAGTGCTGGGCAGGATGTAGGGTGCTGGGTGCAGCAGAAGTGCTGGGCAGGATGTAGGGTGCTGGATGCTGCAGAAGTGCTGGGCGGGATGTAGGGTGCTGGGCGGGATGCAGGGTGCTGGGTGGGATGCAGGATGCTGGATGCTGCAGAAGTGCTGGGTGAGATGCAGGGTGCTGGATGCTGCAGGAGTGCTGGGTGAGATGCAGGGTGCTGGATGCTGCAGAAGTGCTGGGTGGGATGCAGGGTGCTGGATGCTGCAGGAGTGCTGGGTGAGATGCAGGGTGCTGGATGCTGCAGAAGTGCTGGGTGGGATGCAGTGTGCTGGGCAGGATGCAGGGTGCTGGGCGGGATGCAGGGTGCTGGGCAGGATGCAGGGTGCTGAGCGGGATGCAGGGTGCTGGGTGGGATGCAGGGTGCTGGATGCTGCAGAAGTGCTGGGCGGGGTGCAGGGTGCTGGATGCTGCAGAAGTGCTGGGTGGGATGCAGTGTGCTGGGCAGGATGCAGGGTGCTGGATGCTGCAGAAGTGCTGGGCTGGATGCAGGGTGCTGGATGCTGCAGAAGTGCTGGGTGGGATGCAGGGTGCTGGGCGGGATGCAGGGTGCTGGGCAGGATGCAGGGTGCTGGATGCTGCAGAAGTGCTGGGTGAGATGCAGGGTGCTGGGCAGGATGCAGGGTGCTGGGCGGGATGCAGGGTGCTGGGTGCTGCAGGAGTGCTGGGTGGGATGCAGGGTGCTGGGCGGGATGCAGGGTGCTGGGCAGGATGCAGGGTGCTGGATGCTGCAGAAGTGCTGGGTGAGATGCAGGGTGCTGGGCAGGATGCACGGTGCTGGGTGGGATGCAGGGTGCTGGATGCTGCAGAAGTGCTGGGTGAGATGCAGGGTGCTGGGCAGGATGCAGGGTGCTGCAGGAGTGCTGGGCGGGATGCAGGGTGCTGGATGCTGCAGAAGTGCTGGGCAAGATGCAGGGTGCTGGGTGCTGCAGGAGAGCTGGGTGGGATGCAGGGTGCTGGGTGCTGCAGAAGTGCTGGGCGGGATGCAGGGTGCTGCGCAGGATGCTGGGTGCTGCAGGAGTGCTGGGCGGGATGCAGGGTGCTGGATGCTGCAGAAGTGCTGGGCAAGATGCAGGGTGCTGGGTGCTGCAGGAGTGCTGGGTGGAATGCAGGGTGCTGGATGCTGCAGAAGTTCTGGGTGGGATGCAGGGTGCTGGGTGCTGCAGGAGTGCTGGGTGGAATGCAGGGTGCTGGATGCTGCAGAAGTTCTGGGCGGAATGCAGGGTGCTGGATGCTGCAGAAGTGCTGGGCAGGATGCAGGGTGCTGGGCAGGATGCAGGGTGCTGCAGGAGTGCTGGGCGGGATGCAGGGTGCTGGGTGCTGCAGGAGTGCTGGGTAGGATGCAGGGTGCTGGGTGCTGCAGAAGTGCTGGGCGGGATGCAGGGTGCTGCGCAGGATGCAGGGTGCTGGGTGCTGCAGGAGTGCTGGGTGGAATGCAGGGTGCTAGATGCTGCAGAGGTTCTGGGTGGGATGCAGGGTGCTGGATGCTGCAGAAGTGCTGGGTGGGATGCAGGGTGCTGGGCAGGATGCAGGGTGCTGTATGCTGCAGAAGTGCTGGGTGAGATGCAGGGTGCTGGGCAGGATGCAGGGTGCTGGGCGGGATGCAGGGTGCTGGGCGGGATGCAGGGTGCTGGATGCTGCAGAAGTGCTGGGTGAGATGCAGGGTGCTGGGCGGGATGCAGGGTGCTGCAGGAGTGCTGGACGGGATGCAGGGTGCTGGATGCTGCAGAAGTGCTGGGCGGGATGCAGGGTGCTGGGTGCTGCAGAAGTGCTGGGCGGGATGCAGGGTGCTGCAGGAATGCTGGGCGGGATGCAGAAGTGCTGGGCGGGATGCAGGGTGCTGGGTGCTGGGCTGGATGCAGAAGTGCTGGGTGGGATGCAGGGTGCTGGATGCTGCAGAAGTGCTGGGCGGGATGCAGGGTGCTGGATGCTGCAGAAGTGCTGGGCAGGATGTAGGGTGCTGGGTGCAGCAGAAGTGCTGGGCAGGATGTAGGGTGCTGGATGCTGCAGAAGTGCTGGGCGGGATGCAGGGTGCTGGGCGGGATGCAGGGTGCTGGGTGCTGCAGGAGTGCTGGGAGGGGTGCAGGGTGCTGGGTGCTGCAGAAGTGCTGGGCGGGATGCAGGGTGCTGGGTGCTGCAGGAGTGCTGGGCGGGATGCAGGGTGCTGGGTGCTGCAGAAGTGCTGGGTGGGATGCAGGGTGCTGGGTGCAGGAGTGCTGGGTGGGATGCAGGGTGCTAGGTGCTGCAGGAGGGCTGGATGCAGGGTGCTGGGTGCTGCAGGAGTGCTGAGCGGGATGCAGGGTGCTGGGTGCTGCAGAAGTGCTGGGCGGGATGCAGGGTGCTGGGTGCTGCAGGAATGCTGGGTGGGATGTAGGGTGCTGGGTGCTGCAGGAATGCTGGGTGGGATGTAGGGTGCTGGGTGCTGCAGGAGTGCTGAGCGGGATGCAGGGTGCTGGGTGCTGCAGAAGTGCTGGGGCGAGATGCAGGGTGCTGGGTGCTGCAAGAGTGCTGGGCGGGATGCAGGGTGCTGGGTGCTGCAGGAGTGCTGGGCGGAATGCAGGCTGCTGGGTGCTGCAGAAGTGCTGGGCAGGATGCAGGGTGCTGGGTGCTGCAGAAGTGCTGGGCAGGATGCAGGGTGCTGGGCAGGATGCAGGGTGCTGGCAGGATGCAGGATGCTGGGCAGGATGCAGGGTGCTGGGCGGGATGCAGGGTGCTGGGCGGGATGCAGGGTGCTGGGCGGGATGCAGGGTGCTGGGCGAGATGCAGGGTGCTGGGCGGGATGCAGGGTGCTGGGCGGGATGCAGGGTGCTGGGCGGGATGCAGGGTGCTGGGCAGGATGCAGGATGCTGGGCAGGATGCAGGGTGCTGGGCGGGATGCAGGGTGCTGGGCGGGATGCAGGGTGCTGGGCAGGATGATGCAGGGGTGCTGGGCAGGATGCAGGAGTGCTGGGTGGGATGCAGGGTGCTGGGGTGCTGCAGGAGTGCTGGGCGGGATGCAGGGTGCTGGGTGCTGCAAAAGTGCTGGGTGGGATGCAGGGTGCTGGGTGCAGGAGTGCTGGGTGGGATGCAGGGTGCTGGGTGCTGCAGGAGGGCTGGGCGGGATGCAGGGTGCTGGGGTGCTGCAGGAGTGCTGAGCGGGATGCAGGGTGCTGGGTGCTGCAGAAGTGCTGGGCGGGATGCAGGGTGCTGGGTGCTGCAGGAATGCTGGGTGGGATGTAGGGGTGCTGGGTGCTGCAGGAGTGCTGAGCGGGATGCAGGGTGCTGGGTGCTGCAGAAGTGCTGGGCGAGATGCAGGGTGCGGGGTGCTGCAGGAGTGCTGGGCGGGATGCAGGGTGCTGGGTGCTGGGTGCTGCAGGAGTGCTGAGCGGCATGCAGGGTGCTGGGTGCTGCAGAAGTGCTGGGCGAGATGCAGGGTGCTGGGTGCTGCAGGAGTGCTGGGCGGGATGCAGGGTGCTGGGCAGGATGCAGGGTGCTGGGTGGGGGACAGGGTGCTGGGTGCTGCAGGAGTGCTGGGCGGGATGCAGGGTGCTGGGTGGGATGCAGGGTGCTGGGTGCTGCAGAAGTGCTGGGTGGGATGCAGGGTGCTGGGTGCAGGAGTGCTGGGTGGGATGCAGGGTGCTGGGTGCTGCAGGAGGGCTGGGCGGGATGCAGGGTGCTGGGTGCTGCAGGAGGGCTGGGCGGGATGCAGGGTGCTGGGTGCTGAAGGAGTGCTGGGCGGGATGCAGGGTGCTGGGTGCTGCAGAAGTGCTGGGTGGGATGCAGGGTGCTGGGTGCAGGAGTGCTGGGTGGGATGCAGGGTGCTGGGTGCTGCAGGAGGGCTGGGCGGGATGTAGGGTGCTGGGTGCTGCAGGAGTGCTGAGCGGGATGCAGGGTGCTGGGAGCTGCAGAAGTGCTGGGCGAGATGCAGGGTGCTGGGTGCTGCAGGAGTGCTGGGCGGGATGCAGGGTGCTGGGCGGGATGCAGGGTGCTGGGTGCTGCAGGAGTGCTGGGCGGAATGCAGGCTGCTGGGTGCTGCAGAAGTGCTGGGCAGGATGCAGGGTGCTGGGTGGGATGCAGGATGCTGGGTGCTGCAGGAGTGCTGGGCAGGATGCAGGGTGCTGGGTGCTGCAGAAGTGCTGGGTGGGATGCAGGGTGCTGGGTGGGATGCAGGATGCTGGGTGCTGCAGAAGTGCTGGGCGAGATGCAGGGTGCTGGGTGCTGCAGGAGTGCTGGGCGGGATGCAGGGTGCTGGGTGCTGCAGGAGTGCTGGGCAGGATGCAGGGTGCTGGGTGGGATGCAGGGTGCTTGGTGCTGCAGAAGTGCTGGGTGGGATGCAGGGTGCTGGGTGCAGGAGTGCTGGGTGGGATGCAGGGTGCTGGGTGCTGCAGGAGGGCTGGGCGGGATGCAGGGTGCTGGGTGCTGAAGGAGTTCTGGGCGGGATGCAGGGTGCTGGGTGCTGCAGAAGTGCTGGGTGGGATGCAGGGTGCTGGGTGCAGGAGTGCTGGGTGGGATGCAGGGTGCTGGGTGCTGCAGGAGGGCTGGGCGGGATGTAGGGTGCTGGGTGCTGCAGGAGTGCTGAGCAGGATGCAGGGTGTTGGGTGCTGCAGAAGTGCTGGGTGAGATGCAGGGTGCTGGGTGCTGCAGGAGTGCTGGGCGGGATGCAGGGTGCTGGGCAGGATGCAGGGTGCTGGGTGCTTCAGGAGTGCTGGGCGGAATGCAGGCTGCTGGGTGGGATGCAGGATGCTGGGTGCTGCAGGAGTGCTGGGCAGGATGCAGGGTGCTGGGTGGGATGCAGGGTGCTGGGTGCTGCAGAAGTGCTGGGTGGGATGCAGGGTGCTGGGTGCTGCAGGAATGCTGGGTGGGATGTAGGGTGCTGGGTGCTGCAGGAGTGCTGAGCGGGATGCAGGGTGCTGGGTGCTGCAGAAGTGCTGGGCGAGATGCAGGGTGCGGGGTGCTGCAGGAGTGCTGGGCGGGATGCAGGGTGCTGGGTGCTGGGTGCTGCAGGAGTGCTGAGCGGGATGCAGGGTGCTGGGTGCTGCAGAAGTGCTGGGCGAGATGCAGGGTGCTGGGTGCTGCAGGAGTGCTGGGCGGGATGCAGGGTGCTGGGCAGGATGCAGGGTGCTGGGTGGGGGACAGGGTGCTGGGTGCTGCAGGAGTGCTGA
The DNA here is from genome assembly GCA_027917425.1 of Gastrophryne carolinensis. Classification (NCBI taxonomy): domain Eukaryota; kingdom Metazoa; phylum Chordata; class Amphibia; order Anura; family Microhylidae; genus Gastrophryne; species Gastrophryne carolinensis. The sequence continues at coordinate 101,402 of CM051243.1, forward strand.
GCGGGATGCAGGGTGCTGGGTGCTGCAGAAGTGCTGGGCGAGATGCAGGGTGCTGGGTGCTGCAGGAGTGCTGGGCGGGATACAGGGTGCTGGGTGGGATGCAGGGTGCTGGGTGCTGCAGAAGTGCTGGGTGGGATGCAGGGTGCTGGGTGCAGGAGTGCTGGGTGGGATGCAGGGTGCTGGGTGCTGCAGGAGGGCTGGGCGGGATGCAGGGTGCTGGGTGCTGCAGGAGGGCTGGGCGGGATGCAGGGTGCTGAAGGAGTGCTGGGCGGGATGCAGGGTGCTGGGTGCTGCAGAAGTGCTGGGTGGGATGCAGGGTGCTGGGTGCAGGAGTGCTGGGTGGGATGCAGGGTGCTGGGTGCTGCAGGAGGGCTGGGCGGGATGTAGGGTGCTGGGTGCTGCAGGAGTGCTGAGCGGGATGCAGGGTGCTGGGAGCTGCAGAAGTGCTGGGCGAGATGCAGGGTGCTGGGTGCTGCAGGAGTGCTGGGCGGGATGCAGGGTGCTGGGCGGGATGCAGGGTGCTGGGTGCTGCAGGAGTGCTGGGCGGAATGCAGGCTGCTGGGTGCTGCAGAAGTGCTGGGCAGGATGCAGGGTGCTGGGTGGGATGCAGGATGCTGGGTGCTGCAGGAGTGCTGGGCAGGATGCAGGGTGCTGGGTGCTGCAGAAGTGCTGGGTGGGATGCAGGGTGCTGGGTGGGATGCAGGATGCTGGGTGCTGCAGAAGTGCTGGGCGAGATGCAGGGTGCTGGGTGCTGCAGGAGTGCTGGGCGGGATGCAGGGTGCTGGGTGCTGCAGGAGTGCTGGGCAGGATGCAGGGTGCTGGGTGGGATGCAGGGTGCTGGGTGCTGCAGAAGTGCTGGGTGGGATGCAGGGTGCTGGGTGCAGGAGTGCTGGGTGGGATGCAGGGTGCTGGGTGCTGCAGGAGGGCTGGGCGGGATGCAGGGTGCTGGGTGCTGAAGGAGTTCTGGGCGGGATGCAGGGTGCTGGGTGCTGCAGAAGTGCTGGGTGGGATGCAGGGTGCTGGGTGCAGGAGTGCTGGGTGGGATGCAGGGTGCTGGGTGCTGCAGGAGGGCTGGGCGGGATTTAGGGTGCTGGGTGCTGCAGGAGTGCTGAGCAGGATGCAGGGTGTTGGGTGCTGCAGAAGTGCTGGGTGAGATGCAGGGTGCTGGGTGCTGCAGGAGTGCTGGGCGGGATGCAGGGTGCTGGGCAGGATGCAGGGTGCTGGGTGCTGCAGGAGTGCTGGGCGGAATGCAGGCTGCTGGGTGGGATGCAGGATGCTGGGTGCTGCAGGAGTGCTGGGCAGGATGCAGGGTGCTGGGTGGGATGCAGGGTGCTGGGTGCTGCAGAAGTGCTGGGTGGGATGCAGGGTGCTGGGTGCAGGAGTGCTGGGTGGGATGCAGGGTGCTGGGTGCTGCAGGAGGGCTGGGCGGGATGTAGGGTGGTGGTTGCTGCAGGAGTGCTGAGCGGCAGGCAGGGTGCTGGGTGCTGCAGGAGTGCTGAGCGGGATGCAGGGTGCTGGGTGCTGCAGAAGTGCTGGGCGAGATGCAGGGTGCTGGGTGCTGCAGGAGTGCTGGGCGGGATGCAGGGTGCTGGGTGCTGCAGGAGTGCTGGGCGGAATGCAGGCTGCTGGGTGCTGCAGAAGTGCTGGGCAGGATGCAGGGTGCTGGGCAGGATGCAGGGTGTTGGGCAGGGTGCAGGATGCTGGGCAGGATGCAGGGTGCTGGGCGGGATGCAGGGTGCTAGGCGGGATGCAGGGTGCTGGATGCTGCAGAAGTGCTGGGCGGGATGCAGGAGTGCTGGGCGGGATGCAGGGTGCTGCAGGAGTGCTGGGCGAGATGCAGGGTGCTGGGTGCTGCAGGAGTGCTGGGCGAGATGCAGGGTGCTGGGTGCTGCAGGAGTGCTGGGCGGGATGCAGGGTGCTGCAGGAGTGCTGGGCGGGATGCAGGGTGCTGGGTGCTGCCGGAGTGCTGGGCGGGATGCAGGGTGCTGGGTGCCGCAGAAGTGCTGGGTGGGATACAGGGTGCTGGGTGCTGCAGAAGTGCTGGGTGGGATGCAGGGTGCTGGGTGCTGCAGGAGTGCTGAGCGGGATGCAGGGTGCTGGGTGCTGCAGGAGTGCTGGGTGGGATGCAAGGTGCTGGATGCTGCAGAAGTGCTGGGCGGGATGCAGGGTGCTGGGTGCTGCAGGAGTGCTGAGCGGGATGCAGGGTGCTGGGTGCTGCAGGAGTGCTGGGTGGGATACAGGGTGCTGGGTGCTGCAGGAGTGCTGGGCGGGATGCAGGGTTCTGGCGGAGTTCTGGGCGGGATGCAGGATGCTGGATGCTGCAGGAGTGCTGAGCGGGATGCAGGGTGCTGGGCGCTGCAGGAGTGCTGGGCGGGATGCAGGATGCTGGGTGCTGCCGGAGTGCTGGGCGGGATGCAGGGTGCTGGGTGCTGCAGGAGTGCTGAGCGGGATGCAGGGTGCTGGGTGCTGCCGGAGTGCTGGGCGGGATGCAGGGTGCTGGGTGCTGCAGGAGTGCTGAGCGGGATGCAGGGTGCTGGGTGCCACAGAAGTGCTGGGTGGGATACAGGGTGCTGGGTGCTGCAGGAGTGCTGGGCGGGATGCAGGGTGCTGGGTGCCACAGAAGTGCTGGGTGGGATACAGGGTGCTGGGTGCTGCAGAAGTGCTGGGCGGGATGCAGGGTGCTGGGTGCTGCAGAAGTGCTGGGCAGGATGCAGGGTGCTGGGTGAGATGCAGGGTGCTGGGTGCTGCAGAAGTGCTGAGCGGGATGCAGGGTGCTGGGTGCTGCAGGAGTGCTGGGCGGGATGCAGGGTGCTGGGTGCTGCAGGAGTGCTGGGTGCTGCAGGAGTGCTGAGCGGGATGCAGGGTGCCGGGTGCTGCAGAAGTGCTGGGCGGGATGCAGGGTGCTGGGTGCTGCAGGAGTGCTGAGCGGGATGCAGGGTGCTGGGTGCTGCAGTAGTGCTGGGCGGGATGCAGGGTGCCGGGTGCTGCAGAAGTGCTGGGCGGGATGCAGGGTGCTGGGTGCTGCAGGAGTGCTGAGCGGGATGCAGGGTGCTGGGTGCTGCAGAAGTGCTGGGCGGGATGCAGGGTGCTGGGTGCTGCAGGAGTGCTGAGCGGGATGCAGGGTGCTGGGTGCTGCAGAAGTGCTGGGCGGGATGCAGGGTGTTGGGTGCTGCAGGAATGCTGGGTGGGATGTAGGGTGCTGGGTGCTGCAGGAGTGCTGAGCGGGATGCAGGGTGCTGGGTGCTGCAGGAGTGCTGGGCGAGATGCAGGGTGCTGGGTGCTGCAGGAGTGCTGAGCGGGATGCAGGGTGCTGGGTGCTGCAGAAGTGCTGGGCGAGATGCAGGGTGCTGGGTGCTGCAGGAGTGCTGGGCGGGATGCAGGGTGCTGGGCAGGATGCAGGGTGCTGGGTGGGATGCAGGGTGCTGGGTGCTGCAGGAGTGCTGGGCGGGATGCAGGGTGCTGGGTGGGATGCAGGGTGCTGGGTGCTGCAGAAGTGCTGGGTGGGATGCAGGGTGCTGGGTGCAGGAGTGCTGGGTGGGATGCAGGGTGCTGGGTGCTGCAGGAGGGCTGGGCGGGATGCAGGGTGCTGGGTGCTGCAGGAGGGCTGGGCGGGATGCAGGGTGCTGGGTGCTGAAGGAGTGCTGGGCGGGATGCAGGGTGTTGGGTGCTGCAGAAGTGCTGGGTGGGATGCAGGGTGCTGGGTGCAGGAGTGCTGGGTGGGATGCAGGGTGCTGGGTGCTGCAGGAGGGCTGGGCGGGATGTAGGGTGCTGGGTGCTGCAGGAGTGCTGAGCGGGATGCAGGGTGCTGGGTGCTGCAGAAGTGCTGGGCGAGATGCAGGGTGCTGGGTGCTGCAGGAGTGCTGGGCAGGATGCAGGGTGCTGGGCGGGATGCAGGGTGCTGCAGGAGTGCTGGGTGGGATGCAGGGTGCTGGGTGCAGGGGTGCTGGGTGGGATGCAGGGTGCTGGGTGCTGCAGGAGTGCTGGGCGGAATGCAGGCTGCTGGGTGCTGCAGAAGTACTGGGCAGGATGCAGGGTGCTGGGTGCTGCAGGAGTGCTGGGTGGGATGCAGGGTGCTGGGTGCTGCAGAAGTGCTGGGCAGGATGCAGGGTGCTGGGTGGGATGCAGGATGCTGGGTGCTGCAGGAGTGCTGGGTGGAATGCAGGCTGCTGGGCAGGATGCAGGGTGCTGGGTGCTGCAGAAGTGCTGGGTGGGATGCAGGGTGCTGGGCGGGATGCAGGGTGCTGGGTGCTGCAGGAGTGCTGGGTGGGATGCAGGGTGCTGGGTGCAGGGGTGCTGGGTGGGATGCAGGGTGCTGGGTGCTGCAGGAGTGCTGGGCGGAATGCAGGCTGCTGGGTGCTGCAGAAGTGCTGGGCAGGATGCAGGGTGCTGGGTGGGATGCAGGATGCTGGGTGCTGCAGGAGTGCTGGGTGGAATGCAGGCTGCTGGGCAGGATGCAGGGTGCTGGGTGCTGCAGAAGTGCTGGGTGGGATGCAGGGTGCTGGGTGCAGGAGTGCTGGGTGGGATGCAGGATGCTGGGTGCTGCAGAAGTGCTGGGCGAGATGCAGGGTGCTGGGTTCTGCAGGAGTGCTGGGCATAATGCATGGTGCTGGGTGCTGCAGAAGTGCTGGGTGGGATGCAGGGTGCTGGGTGCAGGAGTGCTGGGTGGGATGCAGGGTGCTGGGTGCTGCAGAAGTGCTGGGTGGGATGCAGGGTGCTGGGTGCAGGAGTGCTGGGTGGGATGCAGGGTGCTGGGTGCTGCAGAAGTGCTGGGTGGGATGCAGGGTGCTGGGTGCAGGAGTGCTGGGTGGGATGCAGGGTGCTGGGTGCTGCAGGAGGGCTGGGCGGGATGCAGGGTGCTGGGTGCTGCAGGAGTGCTGGGCAGGATGCAGGGTGCTGGGTGCTGCAGAAGTGCTGGGTGGGATGCAGGGTGCTGGGTGCAGGAGTGCTGGGTGGGATGCAGGGTGCTGGGTGCTGCAGAAGTGCTGGGTGGGATGCAGGGTGCTGGGTGCAGGAGTGCTGGGTGGGATGCAGGGTGCTGGGTGCTGCAGGAGGGCTGGGCGGGATGCAGGGTGCTGGGTGCTGAAGGAGTGCTGGGCGGGATGCAGGGTGCTGGGTGCTGCAGAAGTGCTGGGTGGGATGCAGGGTGCTGGGTGCAGGAGTGCTGGGTGGGATGCAGGGTGCTGGGTGCTGCAGGAGGGCTGGGCGGGATGTAGGGTGCTGGGCGCTGCAGGAGTGCTGAGCGGGATGCAGGGTGTTGGGTGCTGCAGAAGTGCTGGGCGAGATGCAGGGTGCTGGGTGCTGCAGGAGTGCTGGGCGGGATGCAGGGTGCTGGGCAGGATGCAGGGTGCTGGGTGCTGCAGGAGGGCTGGGCGGGATGTAGGGTGGTGGGTGCTGCAGGAGTGCTGGGCGGGATGCAGGGTGCTGGGTGCTGCAGGAGTGCTGAGCGGGATGCAGGGTGCTGGGTGCTGCAGGAGTGCTGGGCGGGATGCAGGAGTGCTGGATGCTGCAGAAGTGCTGGGCGGGATGCAGGAGTGCTGGGCGGGATGCAGGGTGCTGCAGGAGTGCTGGGCGAGATGCAGGGTGCTTGGTGCTGCAGGAGTGCTGGGCGAGATGCAGGGTGCTGGGTGCTGCAGGAGTGCTGGGCGGGATGCAGGGTGCTGGGTGCTGCAGAAGTGCTGGGCAGGATGCAGGGTGCTGGGTGCTGCAGAAGTGCTGAGCGGGATGCAGGGTGCTGGGTGCTGCAGAAGTGCTGGGCGGGATGCAGGGTGCTGGGTGCTGCAGGAGTGCTGGGTGCTGCAGGAGTGCTGAGCGGGATGCAGGGTGCCGGGTGCTGCAGGAGTGCTGAGCGGGATGCAGGGTGCTGGGTGCTGCAGAAGTGCTGGGCGGGATGCAGGGTGCTGGGTGCTGCAGAAGTGCTGGGCGGGATGCAGGTGCCGGGTGCTGCAGAAGTGCTGGGCTGGATGCAGGGTGCCGGGTGCTGCAGAAGTGCTGGGCGGGATGCAGGGTGCTGGGTGCTGCAGGAGTGCTGGGGGGGATGCAGGGTTCTGGGTGCTGCAGAAGTGCTGGGCGGGATGCAGGGTGCTGGGTGCTGCAGGAGTGCTGAGCGGGATGCAGGGTGCTGGGTGCTGCAGGAGTGCTTGGTCGGATTCAGGGCGCAATTTGCGCTTCTCCCGTGCACTTGATTTGTTGCGATTCGTACATGCGCCCGGGGTGCGCGCACAGCCATGATTCATGCGCCTATGCAGAATTGTTTGTGCCCTGCCAATGAATTGGCCCTATATTGCGCCATTACTTTTGGGCACAGGCCCCTGAATGGAACCTGGGTTCAGGGGCTCAGCCAATCGCAGGCTTCAGGTGCCGCTGCATTGCAGACACAGGTGCATCTCTATATTCCTGAATAGCTGCGCTGTGTGTGTATGCTGCAGTGATTAATCAAATATTATTTAGTGGTGAGTCCAGCAATCACCCAAATAGCACCAAATCACAGCACCGGTAATTAATACATTCAACAATATATCAAGAATTCATGTATTATTTATTAAATAATACCCATTAAAAATCAACAAATGCCACCATCAAGTAGTAATCCCCCAACGCTTTTCGCCTGTGAGCTGGGGGCCACGAAACGCGTTGGGGGTTACTACTTGCCGGTGGCATTTGTTGGGGGACATCCTGGGGATCCGCACTTGATGTGATGTGTTTTACTGTTATTTGGATTGCTGTTGTATCTCGCACTGTTGCCACATTATTGGTATATAATAAGGTTATTCTTGGCACTTTATATATATTGTTGCACAAAACTTTGCACTTTATAAAATTCATTAATTTTCATTAACTTCTTTGTATTAGTTGTAACTGGGATTATGGATCTATTTGGGATCCCCCAGAAAATGTCTAGTGATATATGTTTTTTAATTGTAAGTCATTGTGTGATTTTTAATTGGTATTATTTAATAAATAATATATGAATTCTTGATATATCGTTGAATGTATTAATTACCCGGGGGGGGGCGGGGGAGGGGGGAGGGGGGGGAGGGGGGGGCTGGGATTTGGTATTTGGGTGAATTGCTGGACTCACCACTAAATAATATTTGATTGATTGTAGGGAATAATAGTTTCCAATCACAAGCCTGGCCGCTGGTATTATAGAATATTGATCATTATTTATTTCTATATGTATTGAGTGTGTGGTGCGGAATCTACATTTTAAGCTTTAGTACAATGTAGTGATTAGATTGCAAGCTCTTGTGACAAGCAGCACTGACACATCCATGGAGCCAGGTCTCTATGGCGGGGGGGGGGGGGTGGATAACAGAGCTGCCTCCAGGGATTAGATTGCGAGCTCTTGTGACAAGCAGCAGGTCTGTATGGCGGGGAGGGGTGGATAACAGAGCTGCCTCCAGGGATTAGATTGCGAGCTCTTGTGACAAGCAGCAGGTCTCTATGGTGGGGGGGGGTGCGGGGTGGATAACAGAGCTGCCTCCAGGGATTAGATTGCGAGCTCTTGTGACAAGCAGCAGGTCTCTATGGTGGGGGGGGTGCGGGGTGGATAACAGAGCTGTCTCCAGGGATTAGATTGTGAGCTCTTGTGACAAGCAGCAGGTCTCTATGGTGGGGGGGGTGTGGGGTGGATAGCAGAGCTGTCTCCAGGGATTAGATTGTGAGCTCTTGTGACAAGCAGCAGGTCTCTATGGTGGGGGGGGTGTGGGGTGGATAGCAGAGCTGTCTCCAGGGATTAGATTGTGAGCTCTTGTGACAAGCAGCAGGTCTCTATGGTGGGGGGGGGGGGTGCGGGGTGGATAGCAGAGCTGTCTCCAGGGATTAGATTGCGAGCTCTTGTGACAAGCAGCACTGACATGGAGCCAGGTCTCTATTGTGGGGGTGGATACACAGAGCTGCCTCCAGCTTAACCATTAACCCCTGGACTCCACCCGCGGGCCGGCCATGGAGAGCAGCCTTGTAGAGAGCTATCTCCCCGGCACTGGCCAATCATTGGTGGAGCCTGATCGGCTGCAGGAGAAGCTCCAGAGGCCAATAACCTCCCTGGAGCCGACTGGCCCTGGATTCTGCCGCTGCGCGACCCCAACATAATGCGACTGTCCAAAGCGCTGATAGATATGGACATGGCCGACTACACGGAGGCGCTGGACCCGGCCTACACCACCCTGGAGTTCGAGAGCATGCAGGTGCTGGCCATAGGCAACGGTAAGCCTGGGACTTGTAGTGCCTCCCAGTTCCGATGGACTAACCATCAGGCTCATACCATTGTTTTGTGTGTTGAGGAGGAGAAGCTCTCCAAACTTTATTCTATAGCAATGAAATAAACAGGAGAAGCTCTCCAAATTTTGTTAAATAGCAAACATATAAAGAGGAGAAGCTCTCCAAATGTTATTATATAGCAATGAAATAAACAGGAGAAGCTCTCCAAACTGTATTATATAGCAATCAAATAAGGAGGAGAAGCTCTCCAAACTGTATTATATGGCAATAAAATTAAAAGAAGAAGCTCTCTAAACTTTAACCAAATGAGAAGTGCTCCAAGAATTATGAAATAGCAAATGGGGAGGAGAAGCTCTCCAAACGTTATTAAACAGCAATCAAATGAGGAAGAGAAGCTCTCCAAATTTATAAAAAAAAAAGAAGTCAGGTGAAGGGAAAAGCTCTCCATTCAGGATACTGAATCTTCTCCACCTCTAACACAGCGAGACCCCAGGGATTATTTTGCAGCACTTTGTGTGTGTTGAGGTGGAGAAGCTCTCCCGAGCACAGGCTCTCTCCTCATGTTCTGCTGGATCATTGTCAGATGTGATCAATTCTCCAGCTCTCCCGGCCTTTGTGTGTTGTGTGTTAAGGTGGAGAAGCTCTCCAAACTTTAGTGGAATAGAAAGAACCTCTACGGAGAAGCTCTCCAGATCAAATCCAACCCATATATATATATATATATATATATATATATATACACACACATTATAATATATCTATATATCTAGCAAATCAGCTCAAATCTAATGATGTCCAAAGCACTTACAGCAGTTATGTGAGTGTTGAGATGGAGAAGCTCTCCAAACATTAGTGGAGTGTAGGGAACGTCTCAGTCTATATATATATATATATATACCTGTATATAGCACCTGTGGGTATACTGAGGCTGCAGCTGTGTGGATGTAGAGGTGGAGAAGCTCTCCAAGAGAACTATCTAATCCAAACTAAGGTCCAAGCACGTGTGTGTATTTTTATTAAATATATATATATCCAGATCAAATCTAATGAGTTCCATATATTATTAGTATTAATTATTAGCGCCATCATCTGCCGTAGCGCTGTACACACTGTATATATGTATATCACAGTTATGTGAATGTTGAGGCAGAGAAGCTCTCCAAACATTAGTGGAGTGTAGGGAACATCTCAGTCTAATTAGGAGAAGCTCTCCAGTCCCGGGATGTCTAAATATATATTATTATTATTCTCTATATATATTATTATTATTTATATATCCATCTCAAATCTAATTAGTTCCATATAGTAATAGTATTATCTATTTACATAGCGCCATCATCTGCCATAGCATTGTACACTGTATATATATATAGAGTTATGTGAGTGTTGATGTGGAGAAGCTCTCCGAGAGAACTATAACTAGAGAACCTCTCCAGCTCACATCCAACACCAAGGCCCAGGATATCTCTCTCTCTCTATATATATAGTATTATTTATTACTATAGCACCATCATGTTCTGTAGCGCTGTACAAAGTAGTGATTACAGACAGGGTAGAAACATACAGTACAGAGACTATTACACATGCAGCGTATATATATGTGTTGTGTGTATGTTGAGGTGGAGAAGCTCTCCAGCTCATATCCTATCCAAACTAAGGTCCAAGGATGTGTGCGTACATGTGTGTATTTATTATTATTATTATATGTAAATATATGAAGCAGAATCTGTTTAGCGACTGGGATAGCGCCATGTAGCGTCTGATTCATCATTTTCACAGCCTCAGCGAACAGCGCCGGCGTTCAGCCTTGCACAGCGCCAGGTATGACCTCTCGCTACCTGTCGCTCTCCCATACATTTCAATGGACGATCCTTTTCTTCTCTTTAAACAGGGTGTTTGTTTTCTTGTTTTTTTTTAAATCTCAAATAATGCTGTGGCCTCTCCTGACATTGAAAATGCATTTTTTTCAAAAAATGTTCATGTTTTATATATTTCTTCAGAAATGACATCACAGCTCTGCCATTAAAGTGTCATGTTACAATGTTGTTACAATGTAATTCCATATGTTTTCACTTTGTTACTGGTGGATAGATGCTGAAAAACAGACTTTCATCACACCGCCTCCTGCGCTCTGGGCTTCAGAGAAGCATTTTTCAGCGCTGACGCTGTGTGTGTGAGGCTGTTTTTTGCTGAATATGGTGTGAGTCGGTCGCACTGACCAGTCGCTAACATGCGCTCCCATACAGCGCTGTACTGGTCCTATAGCAACTCCCCCCAACGTATTCATCAATGCTGCACAGCGACTGAGGCGCTCTGAACTAGCGACCCACGGCCAAGCACAGCGACAACTAGCGGGCGCTCTGAAATGCCTCGCTACAGACGCTCATCTGTCGCTACCTGGCGTTAGTGATGAATCAGCCTGTAAGTCATAACGGGCAACTGTCATTGGACAGGTAAAGGTGAGTTACGGGCACCCCGAGGGGATCTCACACAGCTCAATGTGCCGTTTTGAGAGCCAATGGCCGGCCCTGGAATCTTTTAGGTTCCGCTCCAAGAGATCAATGTAACTTTAGAGCGGAAGAGTTTTTTCCCTCTGTATAACGTCCTATTTGTATCACTAAAGGTCACATGATCTGTATCACTAAAGGTCACATGATCTGTATCACTAAAGGTCACATGATCTGTATCACTAAAGGTCACCCTAAAGGTGAATGGCTGGGGCGGGCGCACGCCAATGCGCCATTAGACCTGGGAAAGGTGAGTGTGTTCGGGCTTCCTGGGGGTTTGACACAGAGGGGCATCCAGATTAGGGAGCCAGGATATATTATAGATTCCAGGCCAGCGGTTGGTGGGTTTAGTTCTGCTTTAAGGTTAATTCCAGCAGAGAATGTTGTGATGAGCAGTGCAGGAGGGGGGGGGGGGGGCTCTTATCTCTGAGAGGTTTACACCACTTAAGTGAATAATGTTTACCCCCATCAGCCAGACATGGAGTGCAAATACCCCCGGCCACGCCCCTATCTAATGCAAATACCCCCAGCCACGCCCCTATCTAAGGCAAACGCGCCCCCGCTGCTGCCATCGATCCGCGCCGGAGAGGGGGCCCATTATATGGCTATTCTTCACCCGTGTAGCGCCATCATCCTCAGTGGCGCAGTACAAGGCATTCATCAGCGACAGCGTCATCCTGTGCGAGGATGCCCCTCCCCCAACACATTCGCTTTTTTGTGCATTTACAAACAATGTATGTACAAATATAACAAGTCACAAAAAAGTATAAAAGTGTTTGTTTGAAGCGTCACACAATGACACGCTGTGCTGGTGTTACAGCGCCCAACACATCACATTCATCAATGCCGGCCAGGAGACGTCACACAATGACAAGCTGTGCTGGTGTTACAGCGCCCAACACACATCACATTCATCAATGCCGGCCAAGAGACGTCACACAATGACAAGCTGTGCTGGTGTTACAGCGCATAACACACATCACATTCATCAATGCCGGCCAGGAGACGTCACACAATGACACGCTGTGCTGGTGTTACAGCGCATAACACACATCACATTCATCAATGCCGGCCAGGAGACGTCACACAATGACAAGCTGTGCTGGTGTTACAGCGCATAACACACATCACATTCATCAATGCCGGCCAGGAGACGTCACACAATGACACGCTGTGCTGGTGTTACAGCGCCCAACACACATCACATTCATCAATGCCGGCCAGGAGACGTCACACAATGACAAGCTGTGCTGGTGTTACAGCGCCCATCACACATCACATTCATCAATGCCGGCCAGGAGACGTCACACAATGACAAGCTGTGCTGGTGTTACAGCGCATAACACACATCACATTCATCAATGCCGGCCAGGAGACGTCACACAATGACACGCTGTGCTGGTGTTACAGCGCCCAACACACATCACATTCATCAATGCCGACCAGGAGACGTCACACAATGATTGGAGCAAAAAATGACAAGAATTAAAAAATGTCAAACACACTGTTTATACAAAACTAATGAAACCTCATTGAAATGTATGGGAGAGCGACACTGAGCGACAGATACTATATGGCGCTGTTATATGTAATAATACATGTGACGCTACAAGGCGCTGTTATATGTAATAATACATGTGACGCTACATGGCGCTGTTATATGTAATAATACATGTGATGCTACATGGCGCTGTTATATGTAATAATACATGTGATGCTACATGGCGCTGTTATATGTAATAATACATGTGACGCTACATGGCGCTGTTATATGTAATAATACATGTGACGCTACAAGGCGCTGTTATATGTAATAATACATGTGACACTACATGACGCTGTTATATGTAATAATACATGTGACGCTACATGACGCTGTTAGAGGTGCTCAGCAGAATTGCTTTCATAAATGTGGTTTCCCGTACAGCGCCCGGCGTTCACCAGACGCTGTCTGCCGCTGTCCCTTCTTCTTTATCAATCTTTGTATTGTATATATTGGGAATATTATTCTAGAAGCATCATAATGTTCATACACAGAATTTAAAGATTACAGACAACTTAAAGTTAAAGTGGACCAACACCCAGGATTTTCACTATACTGGGTGTTGGTCCACTTCCGCGGGGCCCCCCCCAGAAAGCCCCTAAAATCTTACCTTCTAGGCGACGGATAAGCCGCCGCCGCCTCTTGCGCGTCCCTCTTACAGGGCACGCGCCCGCGGCGGCTATTCACACGGCCGGCGAAGGAGCGCGCCCTGCTAGAGGGACGCGCGGGAGGCGGTGGTGGCGGCTTATCCGTCGCCTAAAAGGGGCTTTCTGTGGGGTTTCACACAGCGGGGCATCCCGATTTCGGATGCCCCGCGGGGAGGAAGCTGATCGGCCCTTATAGATTCCCGGGCCGATCAGGGGTGGGTGTTGGTCCACTTTAATCACTGTCAGAAGCTTATTCACTGCAGACAAGAAAATCCATTCAAGAGTTACTAAAAATGTTCAATTCAAATAAATTAAAAGAAAAATACCCCCTATGGGGGGGGAGTGGGGGGGTAACGATATCCCTTCTTATATAACTCGCTAAGTGAATGTAATCAAATAACTTGTAACAATGTTGCTAAGTAAACATAACAAGTGATGACAAGTGAGGTTCACTATGGAAACAAAAGATAACAAAACCTCAGTGCGACACTATATAACATAACACATATAACAATGAACAAGTAATAGCGCCAATATAGAGAGAGGAGGGGGAGGAGACGCTCAAGCTCGTCACCTATGGTCCCGGGTCAGCGGAAACGTCCATTTCTAGTTCTACACACTAATGCGGGAATATCAGCCGGAGCTTTAGCCAAATGTATTTCACACGTTTGATAGGTTTTGTTTTGCTTTACATTACTCACCTGGTCCGCAGTCCCCAGCAATGGTCGGTTCCGTGGCCGGGCACAGAAGGATTATCCGGCCTCTCCAGTGGTCAGTTCGGGATGCCCAGGGGTCGGAGGGTTAAAGCTCACCTCTAATGATGGGCAGCATGTGGCGGGGGAGGGGAGGTGCTGATCTATCAGTCTAGTGATTTCCTCATGTTTCTCCCCCACAGACACGTCCCCATCAGAAGTGGCCGCCATCAACGCTGCAAACGCCATCGGGGTGAACTCCTTGTGCGCCATCTGCGGCGACCGGGCGACGGGAAAACACTACGGGGCGTCCAGCTGTGATGGCTGCAAAGGATTCTTCAGGAGGAGCGTGCGCAAGAACCACATGTACTCCTGCAGGTAAGTCCCATCTACCTCTGTATATATATATATATATATATATATATATATATATATATATATATAGCTGCCCATTGGCAAATAGAGGGGACACCAGGGGCTGATTCAGCACCAGGGGAGGATTTACACCCGTCAGACAATGACATTTAATGGCAGTTTTCTTTCCTAAAAAAGGAGTGACAATTCTCACCTGGCACTGAATCGCCCCCCTATAACAAACAAGATGAGTCTCTCTGAAAAGCCTGACAGCTTCCTGGTGACAGTTACATTGGGGTTGATTCGGAGCCAGGGGAGAATTATCTCTCCTCTTTTGGGAGAGAAAACTGCCATTGACTTTCACGGTCTACCTTGGGGTTGATTCAAAGTCAGGGGAGAATTCTCACTCCTAATTTAGGAGAGAAATCTGCCATTGACTTTCCTTGTCTACTTTGGGGCTGATTCAGAGCCAGGTAAAAATTCTCACTCTTTATTTTAGGAGAGAAAACTTCCATTGACTTTCATTGTCTACCGGGTGTAAATGTTTACCGGGCTCTGAATCAGCCTCAAGGTAGACTATAAAAGTCAATGGCAGTTTTCTCTCCCAGATAAAGAGTGAGAATTCACACCTGGCTCTGAATCAGCCCCATTGACTTTCATTGTCTACTTAGTTTAAATTGACCCCAATGAAAGTGAATGGGGTCGATTCAGGGCCAGGTGAGAAAACTGCCATTGACTTTCATTGTCTACCGGGTGTACATTTTCACCTGGCTCTGAATCAGCCCCAAGGTAGACAATGAACGTGAACGGCAATTTTCTCTCCTAAAAAATAAGTGATTTTTCTCACCTGGTGCTGAATCGACCCTCATTACATTAATTGATAAGCTCAGCATTGTGGGAGTTTAAATGAGTTGAGGACCAGGAACATGTTTCAGATTTGGGACTGGGAAGGACTATAAACACAGGACCCCGATATGCAGAGAGATAAGATAATCAGCATGTGTATGGGTAACATATGAATGGGGTGATGGGGCGGAGCAGCAGGTGATGGGGCGGGGGGGTGATGGGGCGGAGTGGCAGGTGATGCGGTGGGGGGGGGGGGTGATGGGGCGGGGGGGTGATGGGGCGGAGCGGCAGGTGATGCGGTGGGGGGGGGGTGATGGGGCGGGGGGGTGATGGGGCGGAGTGGCAGGTGATGCGGTGGGGGGGGGGTGATGGGGCGGAGCGGCAGGTGATGCGGTGGGGGGGGGGGTGGAGGGACATCACTCTAATGGAGTCAGTGGAGACAGTTGGGGATCCTGATCGTTGTAGAAAAACTTCATTAGGTTCCAAATAAAAATGTGGAAAATCTGATCATATTCATTGTGTCCCACAACCAAGATAAGGTGGAGCGCCCCCGCTGTAATCCATTCCTCACCCCTCTAATCCATCACTCCTCTAATCCATCCATCACCCCTCTAATCCATTCATCACCCCTCTAATCCATTCATCACCCCTCTAATCCATTCATCACCCCTCTAATCCATTCATCACCCCTCTAATCCATCACTCCTCTAATCCATCCATCACCCCTCTAATCCATCACTCCTCTAATCCATCCATCACCCCTCTAATCCATTCATCACCCCTCTAATCCATTCATCACCCCTCTAATCCATCCATCACCCCTCTAATCCATCCATCACCCCTCTAATCCATTCATCACCCCTCTAATCCATTCATCACCCCTCTAATCCATCCATCACCCCTCTAATCCATCCATCACCCCTCTAATCCATTCATCACCCCTCTAATCCATTCATCACCCCTCTAATCCATCCAGCACCCCTCTAATCCATCCATCACCCCTCTAATCCATCCAGCACACCTTTAATCCATTCATCACCCCTCTAATCCATTCATCACCCCTCTAATCCATCCAGCACCCCTCTAATCCATCCAGCACCCCTCTAATCCATCCAGCACACCTTTAATCCATCCATCACCCCTCTAATCTATCCATCACCCCTCTAATCTATCCATCACCCTCTAATCCATCCATCACACCTTTAATCCATCCATCACCCCTCTAATCTGTCCATCACCCCTGTAATCCATCCATCACCCCTCTAATCCATCCATCACCCCTCTAATCTGTCCATCACCCCTCTAATCCATCCATCACCCTCTAATCCGTCCAGCACCCCTCTAATCCATCCATCACACCTTTAATCCATCGATCACCCCTCTAATCCATCCATCACCCTCTAATCCATCCATCACACCTTTAATCCATCCATCACCCCTCTAATCCATCCATCACCCCTCTAATCTGTCCATCACCCCTCTAATCCATCCATCACCCCTCTAATCCATCCATCACCCTCTAATCCATCCATCACACCTTTAATCCATCCATCACCCCTCTAATCCATCCATCACCCTCTAATCCGTCCAGCACCCCTCTAATCCATCCATCACCCCTCTAATCTGTCCATCACCCCTCTAATCCATCCAGCACCCCTCTAATCCATCCATCACCCCTCTAATCTGTCCATCACCCCTCTAATCCATCCAGCACCCCTCTAATTCATCTAGCACCCCTCTAATACATCCATCACCCCTCTAATCCATCCATCACCCTCTAATCCATCGATCACCCCTCTAATCTGTCTATCACCCCTCAAATCCATCCATCACCCTCTAGTCCATCCATCACCCCTCTAATCTGTCTATCACCCCTCTAATCCATCCAGCACCCCTCTAATCCATCCAGCACCCCTCTAATCTGTCCATCACATCTGTAATCTATCCATCACCCCTCTAATCTGTCCATCACCCCTTTAATCCGTCCATCACCCCTCTAATCCATCCAGCACCCCTCTAATTCTTCCATCACTCCTCTAATCTATCCAGCACCCCTCAAATTCATCCATCACCCCTCTAATCCATCCATCACCCCTCTAATCTGTCCATAAACCCTCTAATCCATCCATCACCCCTCTAATCCATCCATCACCCCTCTAATCTGTCTATCACCCCTCTAATCCATCCATCACCCCTCTAATCCATCCATCACCCCTCTAATCTGTCTATCACCCCTCAAATTCATCCAGCACCCATCTAATCCATCCATCACCCCTCTAATCCATCCAGCACCCCTCTAATCCATCCATCACCCCTCTAATCTGTCCATCACCCCTCTAATCCATCCAGCACCCCCTCTAATCTGTCCATCACCCCTCTAATCCATCCAGCACCCCTCTAATCCATCACTCCTCTAATCCATCCATCACCCCTCTAATCTGTCCATCACCCCTCTAATCCATCACTCCTCTAATCCATCCATCACCCCTCTAATCTGTCCATCACCCCTCTAATCCATCCATCACCCTTCTAATTCATCCATCACCCCTCTAATTCATCCTGCACCCCTCTAATCCATCCATCACCCCCTTTAATCCATCAATCACCCCTATAATCCATCCATCACTTTCTAATCCATCCTGCACCCCTCTAATCCATCCATCACCCTTATAATCCATCCATCACCCCTATAATCTATCCATCACCCTCTAATTCATCCATCACCCCTCTAATCCATCCATCACCCCTCTAATCCATCCAGCACCCCTCTAATCCATCCATTACCCGTCTAATCCATCCTGCACCCCTCTAATCCATCCATCACCCCCTCTAATCCATCCAGCACCCCTCTAATCCATCCATCACCCCTCTAATCCGCCCAGCACCCCTCTAATCCATCCATCACCCCTCTAATCCATCCATCACTCCTCTAATCCATCCATCACCCCTCTAATCTGTCTATCACCCCTCTAACCCATCCATCACCCCTCTAATCCATCCAGCACCCCTCTAATCCATCCATCACCCCTCTAATCCGCCCAGCACCCCTCTAATCCATCCATCACCCCTCTAATCCATCCATCACTCCTCTAATCCATCCATCACCCCTCTAATCCATCCATCACTCCTCTAATCCATCCATCACCCCTCTAATCCATCCATCACCCCTCTAATCCATCCATCACCCCTCTAATCCATCCATCACCCCTCTAATCCATCCATCACTCCTCTAATCCATCCATCACCCCTCTAATCCATCCATCACTCCTCTAATCCATCCATCACCCCTCTAATCCATCCATCACCCCTCTAATCCATCCATCACCCCTCTAATCCATCCATCACTCCTCTAATCCATCCATCACCCCTCTAATCCATCCATCACTCCTCTAATCCATCCATCACCCCTCTAATCCATCCATCACCCCTCTAATCCATCCATCACCCCTCTAATCCATCCATCACCCCTCTAATCCATCCATCACTCCTCTAATCCATCCATCACCCCTCTAATCCATCCAGCACCCCTCTAATCCATCCATTACCCGTCTAATCCATCCTGCACCCCTCTAATCCATCCATCACCCCCTCTAATCCATCCATCACCCCTCTAATCCATCCATCACCCCTCTAATCCATCCAGCACCCCTCTAATCCATCCATCACCCCTCTAATACATCCATCACCCCTCTAATCTATCCATAACCCCTCTAACCCATCCATCACCCCTCTAATCCATCACTCCTCTAATCCATCCATCACCCCTCTAATCTGTCTATCACCCCTCTAATTCATCCATCACCCCTCTAATTCCTCCATCACTCCTCTATTCTATCCAGCACCCCTCTAATCCATCCATCACCCCTCTAATCCATCCATCACCCCTCTAATCCACCCAGCACCCCTCTAATCCATCCATCACCCCTCTAATCCATCCATCATCCCTCTAATCTATCCATCATCTCTCTAATCCATCCATCACCCCTCTACTCCATCACTCCTCGAATCCATCCATCAACCCTCTAATCTGTCCATCACCCCTCTAATCCATCCATCAACCCTCTAATCTATCCATCACCTCTCTAATCCATCCATCACCCCTCTAATCTATCTATCACCTCTCTAATCCATCCATCACCCCTCTAATCTATCAATCACCCCTCTAATCCACCCAGCACCCCTCTAATCGATCCATCACCCCTCTAATCCATCCATCACCCCTCTAATCCACCCAGCACCCCTCTAATCCATCCATCACCCCTCTAATCCATCCATCACCCCTCTAATCCACCCAGCACCCCTCTAATCCATCCATCACCCCTCTAATCCATCCATCACCCCTATAATCCACCCAGCACCCCTCTAATCCATCCATCACCCCTCTAATCCATCCATCATCCCTCTAATCTATCCATCATCCCTCTAATCCATCCATCACCCCTCTACTCCATCACTCCTCGAATCCATCCATCACCCCTCTAATCTGTCCATCACCCCTCTAATCCATCCATCAACCCTCTAATTCTTCTATCACTATTCTAATCTATCCAGCACCCCTCTAATCCATCCATCACCCCTCTAATCTATCCATCACCTCTCTAATCCATCCATCACCCCTCTAATCTATCCATCACCCCTCTAATCTATCCATCACCCCTCTAATCTATCCAGCACTCCTCTAATCCATCCATCACCCCTCTAATCTATCCATCACCTCTCTAATCCATCCAGCACCCCTCTAATCTGTCCATCACCCCTCTAATCTATCCATCACCCCTCTAATCCATCAATCACCCCTCTAATCTGTCCATCACCCCTCTAATCTATCCTGCACCCCTCTAATCCATCCATCACCCCTCTAATCTGCCCAGCACCCATCTAATCTGTCCAGCACCCCTCTAATCCATCCATCACCCCTCTAATCAATCCATCACCCCTCTAATCCATCCAGTACCCCTCTAATCCATCCATCACCCCTCTAATCCATCCAGCACCCCTCTAATCCATCCATCACCCCTCTAATCTGTCTATCACCCCTCTAATCCATCACCCCTCTAATACATCCATCACCCCTCTAATCCATCCATCACCCCTCTAATCCATCCATCACCCCTCTAATCTGTCCATCTCCCCCCTAATCCATCCATCACCCCTCTAATCCATCCATCACCCCTCTAATCCATCCAGCACCCCTCTAATCAATCCATCACCCCTCTAATCCATCCAGTACCCCTCTAATCCATCCATCACCCCTCTAATCCATCCAGCACCCCTCTAATCCATCCATCACCCCTCTAATCTGTCCATCACCCCTCTAATCCTAATCCCAGTATTACTGATGCTTCTTCTCGCAGGTTCAGCAGACAGTGTGTGGTGGATAAAGACAAGAGGAATCAGTGTCGCTATTGCAGATTAAAGAAATGCTTCCGGGCCGGAATGAAGAAAGAAGGTGAGTGCAGCTCCCAGCACCTTGCTTTATAGCCGACCTGAACCTTGGTGACACTTAAATGATGTGAAGGAGGGAAGGAGGGAGGGGGGGAGGAAGGAAGGAGGGAGGGAAAGAGGGAGGGAGGGAAGGGTGAGGGAAGGAAGAAGGGAAGGAAGAAGGGAAGGAAGGAGGGAGGGAAGGGGCAGAGAGGGAAGGCAGACGGAGGGAAGGGGGGAGGGAGGGAAGGAAGGAAGGAAGGAAGGAAGGAAGGAAGGAAGGAAGGAAGGAAGGAGGGAGGGAGGGAAAGAGGGAGGGAGGGAGGGAAGGAAGAGGGAGGGAAGGAGGGAGGGAGGGAAGGAAGAAGGGAAGGAAGAAGGGAAGGAAGGAGGGAGGGAAGGCAGAGGGAGGGAAGGGGGAGAGAGGGAAGGAAGAAGGGAAGGAAGGAGGGAGGGAAGGGGGAGGGAGGGAAGGAAGAAGGGAAGGAAGAAGGGAAGGAAGGAGGGAAAGAGGGAGGGAAGGAAGAAGGGAAGGAAGGAGGGAGGGAGGGAAGGCAGAGGGAGGGAAGGAAGAAGGGAAGGAAGGAAGGAGGGAGGGAAGGCAGAGGGAGGGAAGGGGGAGGGAGGGAAGGAAGAAGGGAAGGAAGAAGGGAAGGAAGGAAGGAGGGAAGGAGCACCACCTTCTGAGGTGGACATAGATTTGCTCTAAGCATCCAGAATACACCGGGCTTCATGCTTTCTTTGCTTTCCTGACCCAGCCAATCGCGTTCACGCCCCTGCAGCTCTGACATCGAGCCCGAGTACTGCAGTTTAGGGCATTGCACGAGGAGCTGTGTGGCGCCCCCCTGACCAAGGTGCTCTGTGCAATGGCACAACTCGCACAGCCCAATATGGCTTCTCTGGCTCTCTCTCTTCCTTCCTCTCCTCTATTCTATCTCTTTCTCTTTCTTCCTGTCTTCTATTCTCTCTTCTATTCTCTTTCTCTCTCTCTCTCTTCCTTCCTCTCTTCTATTCTCCCTCTCTTCAGTCTTTCTCTATGTTACTTTGCTCCCTCATTATTTATGACCCTGGGCTGTTGCTACAATCAATCAGGAGTTTCCTGTTTTCCTCTGGTGACCTGGACGTCCCGTCTGCTTCATGGGACAGTGCTGATGATGCTGATGATGATGCTGATGACGTCTCTGCAGGCCGAGGGGTCACCCCCTGCGTTACACCTCATCGCCTCTATTATGGGATTTTCCTTTTATCTGGGACATTACAAGTGACAATGATTATACGACCAGTTTACAAAAAACAGAAAATAGGAGTCCCACAACTCCCAAATCTTATCCCAATTAGAGACAATGGCTCCAATCATTTATACCAAAAATAAAGTCACATCATACTTAATATACATATAAGAAGACACCTTAAAAACAATTAAAATATATAAACACAACCTGAGAACAGGGGGGAGAGAAAAAAACCTCAAGGATGACAAAAGACAATAATCAATTACAATAGATGAGCCTATTATTCCATTTATTTCCCTTAAATGAATATCTAGAACACAAAAGTAGGGGTTACCTCTAGAAGACGCCTTAAAATTAAGTCCAAGGGACTAACAGTTGCACTCACCACAATCTTAGTTTAATTAATCATATTTATTCATTAATGTAGCTGTTTAAATCCATTAATTAACCCTAAGCCATTTTAATGGTTTTAAACAGCTACATTAATGAATAAATATGATTAATTAAACTAAGATTGTGGTGAGTGCAATTGTTAGTCCCTTGGACTTAATTTTAAGGCGTCTTCTAGAGGTAACCCCTACTTTTGTGTTCTAGATATTCATAGAGGCTGTGCAGGGCAGTGCACCCCAATAGGGATATTGTGTGTCGGGGTCACCCTCCTTTTTTTCCTTTTGTAAAAATTTACCTTAAATGAAATAATTGGGGAATTCAACTACTTCCTCCCCACAATGCTCAGAACTCCTGAGGAATATTCCGGACCATAGCGAAGCATTTGTAGTTCATAGCAGGAGCGCGACGTGGAGGAGAATTTAACTTTCTCTACAGATAGAAAGCAAAAGAATCCCTCCTAACTTTACAGGGAGGGAAAGAGGGACTATTGTAAAAGTCACAGTACCTCACTGAGGGATATATGAAGCCACACCCCCTCATTGAGGAATGGATGAAGCCACGCCTCCTCATTGAGGGATGGATGAATCCACAACCCCTCATTGAGGGATAATATGTAAATGAAGCCACGCCCCCTCATTGAGGGAAGGATGAAGCCACACCCCCTCATTGAGGGATGGATGAAGCCACACCCCCTCATTGAGGAATGGATGAAGCCACACCCCTCATTGAGGGATAGATAAAGCCACACCCCCCTCGTTAAGGGATGGATGAAGCCACACCTCCTCATTGAGGGATGGATGAAGCCACGCCCCCTCATTGAGGAATGGATGAAGCCACGCCTCCTCATCGAAGGGTGGATGAAGCCACGCCCCCTCATTGAGGGATAGATGAAGCCACGCCCCCTTGTTGAGCGATGGATAGGAGATACATTGTAACAGTTACAACAATAGAAACACTTTGAATAGGCAAATGAATCATTTATTGCTGCAAAACTGTATGTTACACCTCAAAGAGGGACAAATGAGACCGAGGAACAGAGGGACATAGTCTCAAAAGAGGGACACTTGACAGATATGCAGAAGAAGAACATTTATGGTTATTTGTATGGAGAACATTGATTCCTGTGTTGGTCTCATCCCATAGAAAACTGAGCCAGTGTCAGTTGCTGCCACCAGGGGCCAAAGCTGGGGACATATGGTCGGCGTCACTCGCTTCCCCCACAATGGTTTAGGTCAGGCCCCTGGTGGTGTCACATTGGCAGATTTATATGTTATCCCTCTTTTTCCACTGCAGCTGTACAGAACGAGCGAGATCGGATCAGCACCAGGAGGTCCAGCTATGAAGACAGCAGCCTGCCCTCCATTAATGTATTAATCCAAGCAGAAGTCCTCTCACAACAGGTAAGTCCAGAGCCATAGCCGGGCTTTCTGCCTCCCGGGGCAAAGATTCCAAATGGCGCCCCCTACCTGTGCTCAGGCACCCCTGACCTGCTGCACCCGGAGCAAGTGCATCCCCCACCCACCCCCCAAAATACGCCCCTGGGTAGGTCAGGCAACATAGGTGGTGACCATGTTTTCATGGTCCATAACCATGTAAATATGGAACAAATTACCATGTAAATAGCTCTTGGCAAAAGCCCATCAAGCTCGTCATAGTCAAACGTTATCGATGTAACCCTCCAGGGGGGAACCTAGACTTTCTAAACCTAACTTACCTAAACTAAACCTAAACTATAGAAAGGCGCATCCCCACCAGGATGTGCAACGGATGGTAACGGAACCCATTACAATGCAAATAGCTCCTGAGAATTGTCCATAAAGCTGAGGAGCAATGGTCATGGTCAAGCATCACTGATGTAATCCTCTCAGCTATATAGACTAGACAGTAGCCATCGCCATGTAAATAGTTTTTGGCAAATGCCCATCAAGCTGAAGAATCAAAGTCATAGTCACCCTCGCAGTCATCTAGAGTAATAGAACCCATTACCATGTAACTAGCTTTCGAAAATTGGCCATCAAGCTGAAGAGCAATGGTCATGGTCAATCGTCAGCCATCTAGACTTATGGAAACCATACCCATGTGACTGGCTCTTGACAAGTGACCATAAAGCTGAAG
Organism: Gastrophryne carolinensis; assembly: GCA_027917425.1. Taxonomy (NCBI): domain Eukaryota; kingdom Metazoa; phylum Chordata; class Amphibia; order Anura; family Microhylidae; genus Gastrophryne; species Gastrophryne carolinensis. The sequence goes on from CM051243.1 coordinate 125,372, forward strand.
AGCAATGGTCATGGTCAATCGTCAGCCATCTAGACTTATGGAAACAGTACCCATGTGACTGGCTCTTGACAAGTGACCATAGAGCTGAAGAGCAATGGTCATGGTCAAGCATCACTGATGTAACCCTTTCAGCCATCTAGACTCACGCTACCCATCACCATGTAAATAGTTTTTGGCAAATGCCCATCAAGCTGAAGAAACAGTCATGGTCACCATTGCAGCCATCTAGATTATTAGAGCCCATTACCATGGAACTAGCTTGTGAAAATTGTCCATCAAGCTAAAGAGCAATGGTCTTGGCCCCTTCTCTGCCATCTAGGCCCATGGAGACCATACCCATGTGACTGGCTCTTGACAAGTGACCATAAAGCTGAAGAGCAATGGTCATGGTCAATCGTCAGCCATCTAGACTTATGGAAACAGTACCCATGTGACTGGCTCTTGACAAGTGACCATAGAGCTGAAGAGCAATGGTCATGGTCAAGCATCACTGATGTAACCCTTTCAGCCATCTAGACTCACGCTACCCATCACCATGTAAATAGTTTTTGGCAAATGCCCATCAAGCTGAAAAAACAGTCATGGTCACCATTGCAGCCATCTAGATTATTAGAGCCCATTACCATGGAACTAGCTTGTGAAAATTGTCCATCAAGCTAAAGAGCAATGGTCTTGGCCCCTTCTCTGCCATCTAGGCCCATGGAGACCATACCCATGTGAATGGCTCTTGACAAATGACCATAAAGCTGAAGACCAATGGTCATGGTCAAGCATCCGTGATGTAACCCTCTCAGCCATCGCAATGTAAATAGTTTTTGTAAGAAGTGGTGCATAGGTGTGCATAGAGGTACATAGTGGTGCATAGGACATATAGCTATATGCCATCGCTCACATTCTCTGAGTTGGTTGATATAGTGGTGCATAGTGGTGCATAGCAGTGCATAGGACATATAGCTATATGCCATCGCTCACATCCTCAGAGTTGGTTGATATAGCAGTGCATAGTGGTGCATAGCAGTGCATAGGACATATAGCTATACGCCAACGGTCGCATTCTCAGAGTTGGTTGATATAGCGGTGCATAGTGGTGCATAGCAGTGCATAGGACATATAGCTATATGCCATCGCTCACATTCTCTGAGATGGTTGATATAGATGTGCATAGTGGTGCATAGAACATACAGACATACGCCATCAGTCACATTCTCAGAGTTGGTTGATATAGTGGTGCATAGCGGTGCATAGGACATATAGCTATACGCCATCGCTCACATTCTCAGAGTTGGTTGATATAGTGGTTGGGACCCTTGTCTTGCAGATAACCTCATCGGTGGCCATGCTGAACACAGACATCAGAGGGAAGAAGTGGTGCATAGCGGTACATAGTGGTGCATAGCGGTGCATAGCAGGGCATAGGACATATAGCTATACGCCATTGCACACATTGTCTGAGTTGGTTGATATAGTGGTGCATAGCGGTGCATAGTGGAGTATAGTCGTGCATTGAGGTGCATAGTAAATATAGCTATACGCCATCGCTCACATGGTTGATATAGTGGTGCTTAGTGGTGCATAGGACATATAGCTATAAGCCATCGCTCACATTCTCAGAGTTGGGACCCTTGTCTTGCAGATAACCTCATCAGTGGCCATGCTGAACACAGACATCAGAGGGAAGAAAATCGCCTCCATTACCGACATCTGTGATTCCATGAAGCAGCAGCTCCTGGTCCTTGTAGAATGGGCCAAATACATCCCGGCCTTCTGTGAACTTCCTCTGGATGATCAGGTAGGTACATGACATGTGGGTGAGGTTTCTAGAATGCTCCAAATGACAGCTTAGTAAGCAGTGGCGGTGTACAATGGATGTAGGGCTGGGGCCATGAAGCAGCCATTCAAACACTTCAGCCCAGCAAATCAGGTCCCACAATATAGGACCCACTTACAGGTGAAACCATGGCACCCTCCTCTCCATCACCATATCACCCATGGGATCGGGAGCACCCTCCTCTCCATCACCATGTCACCCATGTGATCAGGAGCACCCTCCTCTCCCATCACCATGTGACCCATGGGATCAGGAGCACCCTCATCTCCATCACCATGTCACCCATGGGATCAGGAGCACCCTCCTCTCCATCACCATGTGACCCATGGGATCAGGAGCACCCTCCTCTCCATCACCATGTCACCCATGGGATCGGGAGCACCCTCCTCTCCATCACCATGTCACCCATGGGATCAGGAGCACCCTCCTCTCCATCACCATGTCACCCATGGGATCGGGAGCACCCCCCTCTCCATCACCATGTCACCCATAGGATCGGGACCACCCTCCTCTCCATCACCATGTCACCCATGGGATCGGGAGCACCCTCCTCTTCATCACCATGTCACCCACGGGATCAGGAGCACCTTCCTCTCCATCACCATGTGACCCATGGGATCAGGAGCACCCTCCTCTCCATCACCATGTCACCCATGGGATCAGAAGCACCCTCCTCTCCATCACCATGTCACCCATGGGATCGGGAGCACCTTCCTCTCCATCACCATATCAACCATGGGATCGGGACCACCCTCCTCTCCATCACCATGTCACCCATAGGATCGGGACCACCCTCCTCTCCATCACCATGTCACCCATGGGATCAGGAGCACCTCCCTCTCCATCACCATATCAACCATGGGATTGGGACCACCCTCCTCTCCATCAAGATGTCACCCATGGGATCAGGAGCACCCTCCTCTCCATCACCATGTCACCCATAGGATCGGGACCACCCTCCTCTCCATCACCATGTCACCCATGGGATCAGGAGCACCTTCCTCTCCATCACCATATCAACCATGGGATCGGGACCACCCTCCTCTCCATCACCATGTCACCCATGGGATCGGGACCACCCTCCTCTCCATCACCATGTCACCCATGGGATCGGGACCACCCTCCTCTCCATCACCATGTCACCCATGGGATCGGGAGCACCCTCCTCTCCATCACCATGTCACCCATGGGATCAGGAGCACCCTCATCTCCATCACCATGTCACCCATGGGATCGGGAGCACCCTCCTCTCCATCACCATGTCATCCATGGGATCAGGAGCACCCTCATCTTCATCACCATGTCACCCATGGGATCGGGACCACCCTCCTCTCCATCACCATGTCACCCATGGGATCGGGAGCACCCTCCTCTCCATCACCATGTCACCCATGGGATCGGGAGCACCCTCCTCTCCATCACCATGTCACCCATGGGATCAGGAGCACCCTCCTCTCCATCACCATATCAACCATGGGATCGGGAGCACCCTCCTGTCCATCACCATGTCACCCATGGGATCAGGAGCACCCTCCTCTCCATGACCATGTCACCCATGGGATCAGGAGCACCCTCCTCTCTATCACCATGTCACCCATGGGATCGGGAGCACCCTCCTCTCCATCACCATGTGACCCATGGGATCGGGAGCACCCTCCTCTCCATCACCATGTGACCCATGGGATCAGGAGCACCCTCCTCTCCATCACCATGTGACCCATGGGATCAGGAGCACCCTCCTCTCCATCACCATGTCACCTATGGGATCAGGAGCACCCTCCTCTCCATCACCATATCAACCATGGGATCGGGAGCACCCTCCTCTCCATCACCAAGTCACCCATGGGATCGGGAGCACCCTCCTCTCCATCACCATGTCACCCATGGGATCAGGAGCACCCTCCTCTCCATCACCATGTCACCCATGGTATCGGGAGCACCCTCCTCTCCATCACCATGTCACCCATGGGATCAGGAGCACCCTCCTCTCCATCACCATATCAACCATGGGATCGGGAGCACCCTCCTGTCCATCACCATATCAACCATGGGATCGGGAGCACCCTCCTGTCCATCACCATATCAACCATGGGATCGGGAGCACCCTCCTGTCCATCACCATGTCACCTATGGGATCAGGACCACCCTCCTCTCCATCACCATGTCACCCATGGGATCGGGAGCACCCTCCTGTCCATCACCATGTCACCCATGGGATCGGGAGCACCCTCCTGTCCATCACCATGTCACCCATGGGATCGGGAGCACCCTCCTCTCCATCACCATGTGACCCATGGGATCGGGAGCACCCTCCTCTCCATCACCATGTGACCCATGGGATCGGGAGCACCCTCCTCTCCATCACCATGTCACCCATGTGATCAGGAGCACCCTCCTCTCCATCACCATATCAACCATGGGATCGGGAGCACCCTCCTGTCCATCACCATGTCACCCATGGGATCAGGAGCACCTTCCTCTCCATCACCATGTCACCCATGGGACCAGGAGCACCCTCCTCTCCATCACCATGTCACCCATGGGATCAGGAGCACCCTCCTCTCCATCACCATGTCACCCATGGGATCAGGAGCACCCTCCTCTCCATCACCATGTCACCCATGGGATCAGGAGCACCCTCCTCTCCATCACCATGTCACCTATGGGATCAGGAGCACCCTCCTCTCCATCACCATATCAAGCATGGGATCGGGAGCACCCTCCTGTCCATCACCATGTCACCCATGGGATCGGGAGCACCCTCCTGTCCATCATCATGTCACCCATGGGATCAGGAGCACCCTCCTCTCCATCACCATGTCACCCATGGGATCAGGAGCACCCTCCTCTCCATCACCATGTCACCTATGGGATCAGGAGCACCCTCCTCTCCATCACCATATCAAGCATGGGATCGGGAGCACCCTCCTGTCCATCACCATGTCACCCATGGGATCGGGAGCACCCTCCTGTCCATCATCATGTCACCCATGGGATCAGGAGCACCCTCCTCTCCATCACCATGTGACCCATGGGATCGGGAGCACCCTCCTCTCCATCACCATGTGACCCATGGGATCGGGAGCACCCTCCTCTCCATCACCATGTGACCCATGGGATCAGGAGCACCCTCCTCTCCATCACCATGTCACCCATGGGATCAGGAGCACCCTCCTCTCCATCACCATATCAACCATGGGATCAGGAGCACCCTCCTCTCCATCACTATGTCACCCATGGGATCAGGAGCACCCTCCTCTCCATCACCATATCAACCATGGGATCAGGAGCACCCTCCTCTCCATCACCATATCAACCATGGGATCAGGAGCACCCTCCTCTCCATCACTATGTCACCTATGGGATCAGGAGCACCCTCCTCTCCATCACCACATCAACCATGGGATCAGGAGCACCCTCCTCTCCATCACCATATCAACCATGGGATCAGGAGCACCCTCCTCTTCATCACCATGTGACCCATGGGATCGGGAGCACCCCCCTCTCCATCACCATATCAACCATGGGATCAGGAGCACCCTCCTCTCCATCACCATGTCACCCATGGGATCGGGAGCACCCTCCTCTCCATCACCATGTCACCCATGGGATCAGGAGCACCCTCCTCTCCATCACCATGTCACCTATGGGATCAGGAGCACCCTCCTCTCCATCACCATGTCACCCATGGGATCGGGAGCACCCTCCTCTCCATCACCATGTCACCCATGGGATCAGGAGCACCCTCCTCTCCATAACCATGTTACCCATGGGATCAGGAGCACCCTCCTCTCCATCACCATGTCACCTATGGGATCAGGAGCATCCTCCTCTCCATCACCATGTCACCCATGGGATCAGGAGCACCCTCCTCTCCATCACCATGTCACCTATGGGATCAGGAGCACCCTCCTCTCCATCACCATGTCACCCATGGGATCAGGAGCACCATCCTCTCCATCACCATGTCACCCATGGGATCGGGAGCACCCTCCTCTCCATCACCATGTCACCCATGGGATCGGGAGCACCCTCCTCTCCATCACCATGTCACCCATGGGATCAGGAGCACCCTCCTCTCCATCACCATGTCACCCATGGGATCGGGAGCACCCCCCTCTCCATCACCATGTCACCCATGGGATCGGGAGCACCCTCCTCTCCATCACCATGTCACCCATGGGATCAGGAGCACCCTCCTCTCCATCACCATGTCACCCATGGGATCAGGAGCACCCTCCTCTCCATCACCATGTCACCCATGGGATCAGGAGCACCCTCCTCTCCATCACCATGTCACCCATGGGATCGGGAACACCCTCCTCTCCATCACCATGTCACCCATGGGATCAGGAGCACCTTCCTCTCCATCACCATGTCACCCATGGGATCAGGAGCACCCTCTTCTTCATCACTATGTCACCCATGGGATCAGGAGCACCCTCCTCTCCATCACATCTCCCATGGGATCAAGAGCACCCTCCTCTCCATCACCATGTCACCTATGGGATCAGGAGCACCCTCCTCTCCATCACCATGTCACCCATGGGATCAGGAGCACCCTCCTCTCCATCACCATGTCACCCATGGGATCAGGAGCACCCTCCTCTCCATCACCATGTCACCCATGGGATCGGGAGCACCCTCCTCTCCATCACCATGTCACCCATGGGATCGGGAGCACCTTCCTCTCCATCACCCTTTCACCCATGGGATCAGGAGCACCCTCCTCTCCATCACCATGTCACCCATGGGATCAGGAGCACCCTCCTCTCCATCACCATGTCACCCATGGGATCAGGAGCACCCTCCTCTCCATCACCATGTCACCCATGGGATCGGGGGCACCCTCCTCTCCATCACCATGTCACCCATGGGATCGGGAGCACCCCCCTCTCCATCACCATGTCACCCATGGGATCAGGAGCACCCTCCTCTCCATCACCATGTCACCCATGGGATCAGGAGCACCCTCCTCTCCATCACCATGTCACCCATGGGATCAGGAGCACCCTCCTCTCCCATCACCATGTCACCCATGGGATCGGGAGCACCCTCCTCTCCATCACCATGGCATCAGGTTGCGGGTGGAGTTATGCTTTAATTCTAGAGCTGATTGTATGATGCCACAAAGGGCCTTATTCATGAAGGGTTTGCGCCAGGTAACAGCAGGTGAACGCCGGACACGGCAGCAATTACACATTTATAAAGCAGATTCTGTTGAACGACTGGGATAGCGCCATGTAGCGTCCGATTCATCATTATCCCAGGATCAGCATACAGCGCCGGCGTTCAGCCTTACAGAGCGCCACGTCTTACCTCTCGCTACCTGTCACTTTCCCATACATTTCTATGGCCGTTCTTTTACTTCTCTTTAAACAGGGGGGTGGGGTTAATTTTTTTATTATTCTCAAATAATGTTGTGACCTCTCCTGGCCGAGAAAAAGCCATTTTTTCACACTTTTTTTCATGTTTTATATATTTCTTCAGAAATGACGTCACAGGTCTGGTATTAATGTGTCATGTTATAATGTTATTACAATGTCATTCCATGTGTTTTCGCTTTGTTACTGATGGATACATGTTCAAAAACAACCTTTAATCACACAGCCTCCGGCGCTCTGTGCTACAGCGAAGCATTTTTGAGCGCCGGTGGTGTGTGAGGCTGTTTTTTGCATGAATATGTTGTGAGTCGGTCGCACTGACCAGTCGCTAACATTCGCTCCCATACAGCGCTGTACTGCTCATATAGCGACTCCCCACAACATATTCATCAATGCTGCACAGCGACTGAGTCGCTATGAACTAGCGAACCACGGCCGAGCACAGCAACTACTAGCGGGCGCTCTGAAATGCCGCTACAGATGCTCATCTGTCGCTACCTGGCGTTAGTGATGAATCAGCCTGAAAGAGACAAATCCCAGCACATCCCCCCCGTTAGAGGCTTTGATGGGAGGCAGCAGTGGGGGGCGCTATTCACACCTCACTGTAATGATTAAGCCCCGTTGTCACTTCTGAGCCCGGTGACAGGTCCACTTATTAACCCAGAGCCTTCCATCACCTCTGATGTGTAACAGAGGACAGTGACAATAGGTGACAATAGGTAACCGAGTCATCGGAGGAGCGCGGCGTCCCATGCGCTACACGCGGCTCCGCCATCGTTTTATCACTTATTTACTTACAGCGTTTGTTTAGCTCGTTTTACGTTCTTTCAGGGTTTAGTGGAATTAGTAAATGAGCTGCTCAATGTCTGTTAAAGATTTCTGTTTATTAAATGTCAGACACTGGATCAGTCTTTACAGCGAGATGATTGGGAGGAGATTCTGGATAATCTTCACTCGTCTGTGGTTGAGGCCAGAGAGCGGCACAATAAATGGATCCACCATTTACAAACCGCACCACCCTTAATTCTCATAACCGGGTGCAGGCGGAATGTAGAACTTTAATGTCAGGGAATATCTGAAAACACAATGTTTGTGGGACACCAGAAAATCCCACCAAACCAAATCAGCCGCAATACCAGAAGTAAAACAATCAATAAGTATATACAAAATTATCTATCTATTATCTATCCATTTCCAAGCTGCTAATACCATAAAACCCAGTTAGAAACACACTGGACCGCCGTTCTTAGTAACAACAATTGTTTTCATGCTGATATAAGAAAAACTACATGTGCAATTGTGCCAATTATTTCATTAATGTGCCAAGAAAATACATGTACTATATATACAAACTACCTACAATACCAACAACAACACCTATGCTGAAGGCTGTGATGCTAATAAAATGATAATAAAGTGACTAGTGCTTACATGTCCCCACATTAGCAAGGATTCGAAGTGCTCAAAAATAGCGTATCTGTAATGTGCAACTACCAGAGATGGGCTGCGCGTTCGCCCATAAACAATGGTGTCTTCAGGAACTAATAATGAATACATAGATAAATGAATAAAATATATCACCGCTTATCCAATCATGGGCCGGCGTCCAGGCTACACAGGGAGCATCGACGCGTTGCGTGGTTGGCTACATACCACTTCGTCAGGATGTCCTGTTTAAATGCACTTACCTCCATGCCTTATATGCTATGTATCCCGCGCGTCCTCTCAGGTAGAAGTGACGTCGTGTCACGTCCTCCCGAGCCTCGCCCGCCTCCTCGTCAGAGAAGAAGAAAAGGGAGTCCCACTACTCCCTAACCCACCCAAGCAAAAACGTGGCACCACCAACTACCTCAATATACCAATGTTTTATTTAGAGTAATGGTAAATAGTGTACAAACATATTAAAAACATTTTTTTAAAAACATGTATACTGCATGTGTCCTCACTAAGGAACAAAGGAGGAATGGGGAGGGGGGCACCCCAATTGGATAATGAATAATGAGGACTTTCAAAGGCCACCATATAATGCTTGCATAAATTTAGGTCCGCTTTAACCCTGGCCAGACCTCACCTACAAACCTAATACAACTATGTGCATAACAGCCATCAATATAACATAATAAATCCTAATCATGTGCTATCCTCTATAACCATAAATAAAGTGCCGAGTGCCTATGTGCAAACCCTACAAATTAATCAATTATTTTATCAAGAGGACAAGCCGGGTGAAGACAAAAGACAGACCAATGTAAACATATACACTGTAGATGTTGTATTAGGTTTGTAGGTGAGGTCTAGCCAGGGTTAAAGCGGACCTAAATTTATGCAAGCATTATATGGTGGCCTTTGAAAGCCCTCATTATTCATTATCCAATTGGGGTGCCCCTCTCCCCATTCCTCCTTTGTTCCTTAGTGAGGACACATGCAGTATACATGTTTTTAAAAAAATGTTTTAATATGTTTGTACACTATTTACCATTACTCTAAATAAAACATTGGTATATTGAGGTAGTTGGTGGTGCCACGTTTTTGCTTGGGTGGGTTAGGGAGTAGTGGGACTCCCTTTTCTTGTTCTTAGATTGATCATTATCTCACCCAAGGGGTTGTGCACGCCAGAATAGGCTATATAGCTGGTGTTTGTTCCTCGTCAGAGAAGACGTAGAAATGGATCTACCAAACTTATTTTACCCCGGTGAGACTCCATAAAATGGGCTTAGCGACTGACGACCTTTGTCCCAGGTGTGAGAGGGATAGTGGCACGTGGGTGTACGTAACTTGGTCCTGTACCGTCCTGATGAACTACTGGAGGAAAGTAATGGAACTAATCAGCAGAGTGGTGGGATTCCAGATCCAGGGTTCGGTCAGGCTGGAAGGCTGATTCATCACTAACGCCAGGTAGCGACAGATGAGCGTCTGTAGATTTCAGAGCGCCCGCTATTAGTCGCTGTGTTCGGCTGTGTGTTGCTAGTTCATAGCGACTCAGACGCTGTGCAGTAATGATGAATACATTGTGAGGAGTCGCTATTTGACCAGTACAGCGCTGTATGGGAGTGAATGGTAGTGACTGGTCAGTGCGACCGACTCACAACATATTCATTAAAAAAGCAGCCTCACAAAAATCCGGCGCTGAAAAATGCTTCTCTGAAGCCCAGAGCGTCGAAAGCTGTGTGATTAAAGGCTGTTTTTAAACATATTTCCACCAGTAACAAAGCGAAAACATATGGAATTACATTGTTATAATATTGTAACATGAACACTTTAATGGCAGAGCTGTAATATCAATTCTGCATAAATATATAAAACATGAAAAATATTTGGAAAAACTGCATTTTTAATGCCATAAAAGGTCGCAACAATAGGCTCGATTCAGAGACACATTCGTCCGGACTTCCGTAGCTGTCTGTGAAAGTTTTGGTGGGTGTTTGTCATTTTTTTTTTGTTCATTTTTCATTCGTACGAACGTTCGGGAATGTTCTTTCGATGATCGGAAGCAGATCGGATAATTTCCATTAGTTCGGATCATTTTCCAAAGAAAATCGGAAATTTTCAGTTCTTTCAGATAACTTCCGTTGTTGGGATGGGCTTGCGTCTGATTCAGAGAGCTGATTTCCGACTGACCACCACCCTATAAACCCGTTTCATTTCCGATCCACTTACGGGACCTTTGAGGGCTCGGATTGCTATTGTTGAACATGTTTTGCGGCTATGTGGAGGAGTCCGCGCGCCTTTAGCACCAAGGCATTGCATGTATCAGCATGGCCGAGGCCATAAATTGTATAGCAATGCATACCTGAATCAATACATTTCATGTATGCATTATAGAAGCATTTTAATGCTGACCTAAATTAGTCCTTAGCATGTAAACATTTATTTTCCCACACATCCATATAATTGCTATATTTTTCCTTCATGAATTATATTTGGATTGTTGAACTTGAATCTTAATTTGTTGTAGGAGTTCTTGTTTTAGTTGGTTACCTTTGCTTTGTGTAATTATTTTATATTTGGTTGCAGGAACCGCAAGATGTGCCACTCACACAACATACAAGCAGTGTTTGGTTCAGTTATGCGATTCCTCAGTGTTCTTGCAGAGCATCCAGGGTCGTCCCATGATGCTTATATATTGCAGAGCTCTGGCTTATTTCGTCAGTTTGAGTCAGGAGAATTATCTGGTGGATGGCTCCAGGGTAAGTTTGCTCACATTCCATCAATCCATTTTCACTGTATGCCAATGAATATAGTTGATGACTCATGTTTTAACCTATGGCTGTTTTTAGCCCTTGATGACATGTTAAACAATATTGTAGCTTAGAATGTGTATTTTATGTTAGTATTTTTAAATTCTTTCAGGGGATTCTGGATATCCACTCCTGCCCTTGCTCCTGATGCCCGTTCTTTGCCTGCAGAATGCGGGCCAGGGGTTCTCTAATCGGGCACTATGCAAAACCCGGCCTGTGGTGGCGAGGGCCCTCTGGCTTTTGAAGTCCAGATTTAGGTGTTTGGACAATACGGGGGGGGGGGGGGGGCACTGCAGTATGACCCCAACAAGGTTATACCAATATTTTAATTTACGTTTTTTAACAGGGACCACACGTGGCAGAGTGGCACAACGGAGTGTCAGGGTCCTTCACTTGGTGGCCGAGATGCAGGAGCTGCGCGACTCGTTGGGGACCACAGATGAAGAATAATGTTCTGTGGCCTGCCATTGCTATGGATTTTGTTTTTTATAGTTGTAAAAATTTGGCATTTTCAAAATTTTAAAAAATGTTATATTTTATGATGGAATAAAAAAAAAATGTTACAGTGTCATTTCATTTACAAAATACATTAACACAAAACTAATGGGCCCAGAAATATTTAAAGATGAATATTCACATGACCGAGAAGTGATTTGGGTAAGTTTAGGGGGCTAAAATGGAAGAAGAACCCAACCGCGAAATGGTTTGGGTGAGCTTTAAGGGTCCAAAAGGGAAGATGGAGGACAGTGCTAAGTGATTTAGCTAAACATTGTAGTAGAAGTGAGGGTGGCAAATATGTAGGCGAGCACATTAATGAGTTAAGTTTGTAGTGCGCAGGCGCAAGATCGTAAGGATTTCCGTCTGGACGATTATTTATTGCAAAAGGGAAACAGAATCGAACGGGAAACGTAAAGGATTCGTTGGAGGATACGATGGGAAAAGGGCAAAAACGAAAGCCTACGTTGCAACATGTGAAAATGAAACGGAAAAGTCACGCTGGAAAATGACATCCTCGTATTCGTAATCTGCCGTACGAACGGACGGAAACTTTACAGAAGGATTGCAATGCATGCAGAGAATCGCTCGCACACTCATACGAGAACGGAAACATTTCACAAAAAAAACAGATCGGCACTAAAACTGACTGACTGACTTTTTGTCTCTCTGAATCGAGCCTCATGACCTGGAAGCAGCCAAGGTCCTGGAAAGTCATTATTTAGGTAAAGCCCTGGAAAGTCCTGGAAAGTCATTATTTAGGTAAAGCCCTGGAAAGTCCTGGAAAGTCATAATTTAGGGAAAGTCCTGGAAAGTCATAATTTAGGGAAAGTCCTGGAAAGTCATTATTTAGATGAATTCCTGGAAAGTCATTATTTAGGTGAAGTCCTGGAAAGTCATTATTTAGGTGAAATCCTGGAAAGTCATTATTTAGGTGAAGTCCTGGACAATGGATTTTCATCACTAGTTTTGTTGTGTTTGGGTCCTTCTCATATGAGGAAGCCAGTTGTATGACATGTGACCCGTGTTCCAGGTAACACACGCGTGTGTTAAATGCTTTTATCTGTGTGTTGCTTGTGTCTCCCCCTCATTGTCACTGTCTCTTCTCTCTTCTATCCTCAGGTCGCCCTGTTACGCGCCCACGCTGGAGAACATCTACTTCTCGGGGCGGCAAAGAGATCCATCATCTACAAAGACATTTTACTCCTGGGTGAGACTCACTGACCTCCATCATCTCACTAACAGCAACCGAGGGGACATGTGTCCAGATCTACATCTCGCCATACGCCCCAAAAATACTCATTGCCATAGGAGACCATTGCTAACTCACAGATCTTCCCCTTCTCTCATTACCTTTCCTTATACTTCTTTCTATTCTCTCTCTCCTTTTCCCTCTTTTTCCCCTTTCTCACCTTTAGATCCCCCTCCCCCTCTTTAGGTCCCCCCTCCTCCTCTTTAGGTCCCCCCCTCCTCCCCTTTAGGTCCCCCCTCTTTAGGTTCCCCCTCCCCCTCTTTAGGTCCCCCCTCCTCCCCTTTAGGTCCCCCTTCCCCCTCTTTAGGTCCCCCCTCCCCCTCTTTAGGTCCCCCTTCTCCCCTTTAGGTCCCCCCCCTCTTTAGGTCCCCCCTCCTCCCCTTTAGGTCCCCCCTCCCCCTCTTTAGGTCCCCCCTCCCCCTCTTTAGGTCCCCCCTCCTCCCCTTTAGGTCCCCCCTCCCCCTCTTTAGGTCCCCCCTCCCCCTCTTTAGGTCCCTCTCCTCCCCTTTAGGTCCCCCCCTCTTCTCTTCTCACTCCCCTGTCACTTTGTCTTCTCTCCATTCTGGGTCGGGGTCATTGGGCGTCGTCCTTTCCAGGATTCTCCATGTTGGCGCTTTGTCACATGACCTTGGATTTTATGGCGGGTTGTTAAGATAGTAAAGTCTGAGCCGCCCCAGATAATGTCTGATATCATTACATGTTAACCATTAGTGACCCTGTGAGATAAGCGGCCACAAGGGCGGCGACTGACTGACACAGCCACAAACAAATGCAGCTTCACTTGGGATGTTCTCAGCACAATACAAACGAGGTAGAAATTCAGGAGAGGGGGAGGGGCATAAATCTAGACTCCGCCCCAACTTACCACCAGTCTGCCGTTGTGTATGTTTCATGTTGTGACTGGCGCCCTCTGGTAACTTAGGCAAAGCGAATGCATCCCATTAAACATTACAGTAAAATGTGATTTATTCCCCTTCCTGGGTTTTTTAATCCCATTCTCAGCCATCCTCCTCTTTATTTTTTTCGCCTCTCTCTCGCTTTTCTTTTTATTTCAGCCTTTTTCTCTGTGTTCCTTCTCTTTTCTGTGCTTCATCCATACAACTCTCAGTATGTTTCCTCTGCTCTCTCCTCCATTGTTCCCTCCATCTCTCTCTTTTTCCATTGTTTCCATAGAGGGAAGATTGGGAAAAGAGAGAGATGGAGAAAACCTAGGAGAAAAAGAGAGACGTGGAGTCATTTTGTAGCATACGGGTCCCTGAGGGGTTTAGCTCCTCAGGCGTATGGGGAGTGGGTTCTTTGTTAATGGGCTGGGGGAAGTCCTGATGTGGGCTTGGGGGACCTCCTGATGTGGGCTTGGGGTTCCTCCCGATATGGGCTTGGGGGACCTCCTGATGTGGGCTTGGGGGACCTCCTGATGTGGGTTTGGGGGACCTCCTGATACGGGCTTGGGGTTCCTCCCGATGTGGGCTTGGGGGACCTCCTGATGTGGGCTTGGGGGATCTCCTGATGTGGGCTCGAGGACCTCCCGATACGGGCTTGGGGGGCCTCCCGATGTGGGCTTGGGGGACCTCCCAATGTGGGCTTGGGGGACCTCCTGATGTGGGCTTGGGGGACCTCCTGATGTGGGCTTGGGGGACCACCTGATACAGGCTTGGGGGACCTCCTGATGTGGGCTTGGGGGACCTCCTGATGTGGGCTTGGGGGAACTCCTGATGTGGGCTTAGGGGACCTCCTGATGTGGGCTTGGGGAACCTCCCAATGTGGGCTTGGGGGACCTCCCGATGCGGGCTTAGGGGACCTCCTGATGCGGGCTTGGGGGACCTCCCGATGCGGGCTTGGGGGACCTCCTGATGTGGGCTTGGGGGACCTCCTGATGTGGGCTTGGGGACCTCCTGATGTGGGCTTGCGGGACCGCCTGATACGGGCTTGGGGAACCTCCTGATGTGGGCTTGGGGAACCTCCTGATGTGGGCTTGGGGGACCTCCTGATACAGGCTTGGGGGACCTCCTGATGTGGGCTTGGGGGACCTCCTGATGTGGGCTTGGGGGACCTCCCGATGTGGGCTTGGGGGACCTCCAGATGTGGGCTTGGGGGACCTCCTGATGTGGGCTTGGGAGACCTCCTGATGTGGGCTTGGGGGACCTCCTGATATGGGCTTGGGGGACCTCCTGATACAGGCTTGGGGGACCTCCTGATACAGGCTTGGGGTACCTCCCGATGTGGGCTTGCTTCCAATAACTCCAAATAAGTGCAACTTTATGAAAAGGGCGCTTACTTTATTAGCAGGACTTCAGGTACACTTTAGGCTTCGCAGCAGGTCATACAGTCTTTATCCATAATAGTTCCATTAGCAGTTTCCATAGCACAGCATTACATCCAGGTGGACTTCAACAGGTGGTGGTCACTCACCCTGCTCCCATAGCAGAATACTGCGGCCTTAAGCTTCCTCCATCAGCATCTTGGGTGGAATGGCTCACCTTTCCTGTGGTCACTTGTTAGGTATGAATGTGGCTCCTCTGCTCTCTCTTAAGCTCCTGCGACTGCTACCAGTTGACCCTGCTGGTTACTACAATAGAGAACTACATCTTGTAGATCCTCATTCTCTCCTCATGAATCCCCTTATATAGATTCCCTTAACTGGCTTCTAGAACCTTCTCTAGCTTTTACTCACCTTAGCCAATGGCAGCTCAGCTGTACTCCTATGTGGTTAGGTTTCAGTCAAACGTTTGGTAGACCTGCAGTGTCACAATCCATTAGCTATCCAACAGTGCCATCTTGTGGTGATGTAGCGCAACTGCAGGACAGATATAAACTATCACATTGAAGAACCACAAAGATAATGGCTGAATACTTTCCGCCAGCTACAATTTCTCAATTTTCCCTCTATATCAGTCTCTCTCTCCTTCCCCTGTATCTCTCTCTTTCCCATGTCCCCTCTATCTCTCTCTCTCTGTTTTCTTCTTACTTCAGCCTTTTCTCCTTGTCCCTGTGCTCCATCCATACATCTCTCTGTATGTTTCCTCTGCTCTCTCCTCTATTGTTCCCTCCATCTCTCTTTGCCCAGGATCCCTCCGTCTCTCTCTTTTTTTCCATTGTTTCCTTAGAGGGAAGATGGAGAGAGAGATGGAGAAAATCCAAGAGAAAAAGAGAGACATAGAGTAATCTCTATATCTGTATCTCTCTTTTCTGTGTTCGCTCCATCTCTCTCTCCTTCCCCTGTATCTCTCTTGTTCTTTTTCCCATGATCCCCTCCATCTCTCTCTTGATTTATATACATGAAGTGACTATAGGGAGACACATCTCTGGCTTCTCCATGTTTCCCCCTGAGGTCCAAGCATCGCCCCCCCTCCCCCCATTATCTTCCATATAACACACAGGGGGGATATTTGGGTCAGAACCAGAACCTGTGATGGGATTTATATATGTTGGGTGTGATCTAATTATCAGGTAACGATCGTGTGGTGCCGCGGAGCTGCCCGGAGCTGGAGGTTGGGCGAGTGGCTGTGCGGATCCTGGATGAGCTGGTTCTTCCTTTCCAGGAGCTGCAGATCGATGACAACGAATTTGCCTGTGTCAAGGCCATTATATTCTTTGACCCGGGTGAGTAGTGACAAAAGTGTGTGTGTGTGTGTGTGTGTGTGTGTGTGTGTGTGTGTGTGTGTGTATGTTTGTATATATATAATTGTGTGTGTGTATAAAATTGTGCTGCAGTCAGCCACCTGAGGCTGAATTAAAGGGCCAATGAGCCCTCAGGGTGTTCTGGGCGAAACGCCCCTAAAGGTTTAAACTGGGCAATCAGCCCAAAGGCTGTAAAAGCACCAATCACATACATTCCCCTTTGTCCAATCCCGTTTGGTTCAGCCCTATAAAGGTTTTATCCCCCCAGTGTGTCACTGCCTGTGATGGCGTTCCCATATTGTTACCGGTTGCCGACCTTGCCTGTACCGACCTCAGCCTGAATCACGACCACAAACCCATCTCATCCCTGGTGCCGCAAAGCTCTCTGATCTCCTGGTTTGACCATTGGCGTGACCTCGGACCTTGCCTGTTTTCTCCCTCTGAGTCCCCAGAACTGTGTTACTGTACTTACCTCGGCTACCCCAGTCTCATCCGTCTTCACCCCCATGAGTTTACATCCTTTGAGCTAATAAGTCCTGGGGGCAACTGTGTCTGGTGAGGTGTTTAAAGCGTCCCGGCCAACGGGGCTTGTCTATAGGTGAAGCTAGCTGCGGAGATTGGGGGTTGTAGGGTCACCTAGAAGGCGGGTGTCCCCAGGGTTTGACACATATCTAAAGGTTTTTAGAAGGTAGGTAGGCTTTTTGTAGAATTATAATATTATAAATTCTCACATATTTAATGTAATTTAGTTCTTTTTTCCTTGTATTAACTTTTACAAGGAGAATTGTTTTGAGCCAACCAATATAATCTCAGCTATGGTGCTTTAAAGAACAAGTATTGGCCAAAACCAAAAATCAATAAATGGATTTAATTAAAATTGAGCTGATTACATTACAGAAAAATAATAATATGAGCGGTGTAAATATGATATGAAGTTGCAATGTCCAAAATTTTAAGCAGTGTCCATACAAAATGCAATAATTCTCTCTCTCTCAGGCTAATCCAACCAGGGCTTTTTGTATTCCTCCCCCAGCCCCCACCATACTGCCTGAGTGACAATCTATTCATGTCTCCTACATGTTGTCCGTTCAGAGACCCAAAGCAGAGAGACCCTGCAAGACTCCGTCCTTTGTCCTTAAAATGTTACCCTTCTGGTCAAACCTTTTTTCCCTCCTCCAACTCTTCCTATTACAAAGAAACCGTCATGTAACACTATATCTCAGTCTAGGAAACATATGGTTTCAGTTAAAAAGTCGAAAGACCATTATCAAATAATTCCTAGGAGAAAACCCAGACATAACATTACTTGAGTCTGTATATATATATATATATATATATATATATATATATATATATGCACATATATACATACATACATATATATATATATACACACACACATATATATCATGAATATTGATGCAATTCACCAAAATATATCTTATGTTATATTATGTGTATGATTTCCCTTGAATCAGCCAGCTCCGGATCAGAGCCATAATAAATGGCAGATAAACATCCACAGATTCCATTGATCCAAGTTACCTATTTTTCAGTAATATTAGTGATTTAATAATAATGTATTAATAATTGAGATCATAAACATTTTATTCCTCTGGAACCTTCTTACATTTAATCTTCACAATGACTAACCTTTACCTTTACCCGACTCTCTCCATTTCTAAGATGCTAAAGGGTTAAGCGACCCCTCGAAAATCAAGAGGATGCGATATCAGGTGCAGGTGAGCCTGGAGGATTATATCAATGACCGGCAGTACGACTCCCGAGGAAGGTTCGGGGAGCTCCTCCTCCTGCTGCCCACCCTGCAGAGCATCACCTGGCAGATGATTGAGCAGATACAGTTTGTCAAGCTCTTCGGCATGGCCAAGATCGACAACCTGCTGCAAGAGATGCTGCTAGGAGGTGAGTAAGGCTCCCAAATGCTCACCTTTCCCATTTACCATCTCTCCGATTTCTGCTTAATTGTTGATATTTCAATAGAAACCTCACGATTTGCTACACTATACGGAATTCCCCAAACATCTTGAAAGAGTTGTCATAGCTTTAAAGCGGACCACACACAGGATCTTGGGTTTTGGTCCCAGATCGGGGATGCCCCACTGTGTGAAATCCCCAGCTTGCCAAAGTTAAAGGAGCACTATCGTGAAATTGTGTAATATTAAAAACCCATATGAACACATTGGCTAATGAGAGGAGGGGTCACTTATACACCCAAACTGAAGCTTGTGGTTTTCTTCTCCTGGTAGGAATAGAATCCAGGGGTGACAGGTTTAGTGTATCCAGGGTGACAGAACCTGTCACCTGATTTCCTCTTCCTTTCATTAATACAATTACAAAACAAGCCTGGCTTTATACTTCCTGATGCTGGGTGTATAAGTGACCCCTCCCCCCGCCATCCAGCGTATTTATATGGATTTTTCTTATTGGGCAATTTTTTTTTGTGATACTGCTCCTTTAACTTACCTCTTTCCGGTCCTACGTGTACATGCACGGCCTCTCATCCAATCAGTGCACTCGGAGCTGCTGATGTCACGTCGTCTAAGCCTTCGTCTAAAGCCAGCAGCTTCGAGCGCGCTGACGGCCACATCCGTCTAACAGGGAGCATGCCTGTGCCGGCCAGTCACAAATGCCTGGTGTGCCCTGCTAGAGGGATACCGGGGATGCGGCTCGCACATGCGCCATTGGACCAGGAAGCAAGGTAAGAGTACTGGGGCGACCTGGGGGGTTTCACACAGTGGGGCATCCTGATTCTGGATGCCCCGGGGGGAGGGAATCAATCGCCCCAGGAATCTTATAGATCCCCGTGCCAATTGCGGTGGGTTTTGGTCATAGGGCTCGATCCTAAGTCTGTAACAAGAAATTAGTCTGTTTAAAAAAAAAAAAAAAAAAAAAATAAGACAGTTTTAGCTTGTGATTCAACGAAGAAAAAAACACATTTCATTTTCTACACTAATTTTTTTCACTTTTCTTCTCTAATTAAGTGAAAAAAAATTGTCTAAAGTAAAAAAAAAATATAACTGAAATCTACAGTTGTAAAAAGTGTGATTCAGCAATGTTTAAAGCAGACCAAAACCCACATTTTTAAAGGGCATCCTCTGAATTGCTCCCCCTAAGAAGAGAACCTTTTGCCAATTTTCACTGCTCCTGCGTCACTATAATCCCAGATAGTGGCGCCTGTTTTAGCTGTAAACCTCCGCCTCCTCCATTCATTGCCACTGTTGTGTGCACGGTAATGATGTCATAGCCACACTTATGCCATGACTGATCGCCTGCTGTAAAGCTCCGCCTCCTCCATTCATTGCCACTGTTGTGTATGCGGTAATGATGTCATAGCCACACCCATGCAATGACTGATCACCTGCTGTAAAGCTCCGCCTCTTCCATTCATTGCCATTGTTGTGTGTGTGATGATGTCATAGCCACACCCATGCAATGACTGATCACCTGCTGTAATGCTCCGTCTCCTCCATTCATTGCCACTGTTGTGTGTGTGATGTCATAGCCACGCCTATGCAATGACTGATCGCCTGACATCTTACAGAGAGGAGCAGCAAAAAAAAAAAGTGTTCCAGAACAATTCAAAAAGGGAAAATATCCATTTCTACTTCTACACCCTAAGAGGGGAGTATAGGCGGGGGCTTTGGCCAAGTGTATGTATTTCACAAGTTCAGTGGGTTTTGGTCCGCTTTAACTTTAGTTTTTACTCCTCTTTTGAATGAAATATATTTGTTTTTACATTTGTTTTAATTTAAAACTGCCGACATCCCAGGCAGAGCACTAAACCTGGCACAAAGGCTAAAGGGGCCAGTGAGTGACCAGGACCAGACAGGTGCACCAACCTGGTAATCTGAAAGAAGGGGCCAGGATTTTAAAAAAAAGCAGAAACACAGCAAAGGGACATCAGAGGTCATGAAGTGCAATAGATAAATGCTACCCCGGATCAGCTGAAGTGGACTGATACCGATCCCCACAACTACATAGGAGATAAAATGGCCCGTGATCTGCTCTGGAGCACAGGCTCAGTTTCCATCTGTTGATCGGAGCAGGTAACCCAATGTTTTGCTCGGCTTGATCTGGTCCATGATTTCCTGCCCAGTTCCTGTCTGATTTCTTACCTTTGTTGCTTCTCCAATGTGTGTTTTGTATGTCATTTGCATAAAATATTTTTTTTTTGTTTATCTGTGACAGGGTCAGCAAATGAAGCCCCTCACTCCCATCACTCTCTTCACCCCCATCTGGTGCAAGAACATTTGGCAACCAATGTCATAGTGGCCAACAACACCATACCAGCTCAGCTAAGCAACGGACAAATGTGTGAGTGTCCATTGGTCAAGGCTAAGGATTAGCGGGGGGCCAGCCCCCAAAAGTCGTGGTTCGGCGACTTCGGATGAACTTTGAACATAGTTTGGTTCGGGTGGCAGAACTTGGCAAGTTCAGCCACCCGGACCAAACTTTTGTTCAAAGTTCGGCCAAACTTGCCTGTGGAGTGGTGATGAAGAGCTCCAACAGAATGGAGGTGAGTGGCAAGCCTATTGATGGGCACCTCCAGCACGATGCAGCATGACCTCCCCCAGAATTGACCAAAGCCTGACCCAGCATAATCCCCCTTTATGCGGCGAGGCCCTTTCACTCCCTCCCTTCTGTGGGATGGATTGTCCCCTCCCACCGTTGTGGAACCTGTTTTAGCACCTAAAACCCTTTAGGGGTTATAACTTTGAGCAGGGGGGCCGTATGACTCTGGATACAGCACCAAAAGATTGGTCTGGATGCCGGACATCCAATGAGTCCAACGATGGAGTCCCTAAATGGGTCAGAATCCGAGATCTCCATTTCCCTTGGTTCCCCTGGTTGCATGACCCTGAGAAACCTACCTCTACATGCGGTTTTGTGGGCCCGTTCTGGTTCTGTATCTGGCTTGGTGCTGGGACACACAGTGGCCCAGCTATGGTGCGATTTGTGTTGGTGGTCTGCGGCTCTTGTCTTTAATGTGAGGAAGCTCACAGTCGGGTCACTTTTGTCCCAGGCGGGTCGGACTCCTAGTGTATTAATAGTAATGGGCTATTCGATCAAATGCTTCATGTCAAGTAGGACCTTCTCATGGGACCTTCTCATGGGACCTGCTTAAGCCCAATATTACCCAATAGTCGCTGTGGCTGTTCTTGTAGTTCTTCATCTAGAGGTGACCAGTCATGGTTAGGCCTTAGGTGGCTGTACATCCTCCATGTAGTTCTTTCTCCTGATTTGTATGACTGTATTATACTAAAAGACTCTCTTTTTTCCAGCTACGCCGGAGACTCCGCAGCCGTCGCCACCTGCAGGTTCAGGAGCAGAGCAGTACAAGATAGTTCATGGTGCCATCACTGCCGTATCTAAACTGCCAACCTCCATCCCTCAGCCAACCATCACCAAACAGGAGACCATGTGACTCACGTCATAGGAGCGACCTGTAAACTGCCAAGACTAAGGAAACGAAAAGACGTTATTTAAACGCTGGTCTAAAAACTCGAACCCCCATTGGCTACGTGAAGCAAACTCCGCCCCCGCCTTACAGAAGTGATATTGAGGGACGGCCTTGGGTTTAGGAGCCTCTACACTTGTTGCCTTACAGAAGTGATATTGAAGGAAGGACAGCCTCATGTTTTAGGAGCCTCTACGCTTGTTGCCTAACAGAAGTGATATTGAGGGACGGCCTCGGGTTTAAGAGCCTCTACACCTGTTGCCTTACAGAAGTGATATTGAGGTACGGCCTCGGGTTTAGGAGCCTCTACACTCGTTGCCTTACAGAAGTGATATTGAGGGACGGCCTCGGGTTTAGGAGCCTCTACACTTGTTGCCTACAGAAATGATATTGAGGGACGGCCTCGGGTTTAGGAGCCTCTACACTTGTTGCCTTACAGAAGTGATATTGGGGGACGGCCTCGTGTTTAGGAGCCCCTACACTTGTTGCCTTACAGAAGTGATATTGAGGGACGGCCTCGGGTTTAGGATCCTCTACACTTGTTGCCTACAGAAGTGATATTGGGGGACGGCCTCGGGTTTAGGAGCCCCTACACTTGTTGCCTTACAGAAGTGATATTGAGGGACGGCCTCGGGTTTAGGAGCCTCTACACTTGTTGCCTTACAGAAGTGATATTAAGGGATGGCTTCGGGCTTAGGAGCCTCTACACTTGTTGCCTTACAGAAGTGATATTGAGGGACGGCCTCGGGTTTAGGAGCCTCTACACTCGTTGCCTTACAGAAGTGATATTGAGGGACGGCCTCGGGTTTAGGAGCCTCTACACTCGTTGCCTTACAGAAGTGATATTGAGGGACGGCCTTGGGTTTAGGAGCCTCTACACTTGTTGCCTTACAGAAGTGATATCGAGGGACAGCCTCGGGTTTAGGAGCCTCTACACTTGTTGCCTTACAGAAGTGATATTGGGGGACGGCCTCGTGTTTAGGAGCCTCTACACTTGTTGCCTTACAGAAGTGATATTGAGGGACGGCCTCGGGTTTAGGAGCCTCTACACTTGTTGCCTACAGAAGTGATATTGAAGGACGGCCTCATGTTTTAGGAGCCTCTACACTTGTTGCCTAACAGAAGTGATATTGAGGGACGGCCTCGGGTTTAGAAGCCTCTACACTTGTTGCCTTACAGAAGTGATATTGAGGGATGGCCTCGGGTTTAGGAGCCTCTACACTCGTTGCCTTACAGAAGTGATATTGAGGGACGGCCTCGTGTTTTAGGAGCCTCTACACTCGTTGCCTTACAGAAGTGATATTGAGGGACGGCCTCGGGTTTAGGAGCCTCTACACTTGTTGCCTTACAGAAGTGATATTGAGGGACGGCCTCGGGTTTAGGAGCCTCTACACTTGTTGCCTTACAGAAGTGATATTGGGGGACGTCCTCGTGTTTAGGAGCCTCTACACTTGTTGCCTTACAGAAGTGATATTGAGGGACGGCCTCGGGTTTAGGAGCCTCTACACTTGTTGCCTACAGAAGTGATATTGAAGGACGGCCTCATGTTTTAGGAGCCTCTACACTTGTTGCCTAACAGCAGTGATATTGAGGGACGGCCTCGGGTTTAGAATCCTCTACACTCGTTGCCTTACAGAAGTGATATTGAGGGATGGCCTCGGGTTTAGGAGCCTCTACACTCATTGCCTTACAGAAGTGATATTGAGGGACGGCCTCGTGTTTTAGGAGCCTCTACACTTGTTGCCTAACAGAAGTGATATTGAGGGACGGCCTCAGGTTTAGAAGCCCCTACACTTGTTGCCTTACAGAAGTGATATTGAGGGACGGCCTCGTGTTTTAGGAGCCTCTACACTTGTTGCCTTACAGAAGAGATATTGAGGGACGGCCTTGGGTTTAGGAGCCTCTACACTTGTTGCCTACAGAAGTGATATTGAGGGATGGCCTCGGGTTTAGGAGCCTCTTCACTTGTTGCCTTACAGAAGTGATATTGAAGGACAGCCTCATGTTTTAGGAGCCTCTACACTTGTTGCCTAACAGAAGTGATATTGAGGGACGGCCTCGGGTTTAGAAGCCTCTACACTTGTTGCCTTACAGAAGTGATATTGAGGGATGGCCTCGGGTTTAGGAGCCTCTACACTCGTTGCCTTACAGAAGTGATATTGAGGGACGGCCTCGTGTTTTAGGAGCCTCTACACTCGTTGCCTTACAGAAGTGATATTGAGGGACGGCCTCGGGTTTAGGAGCCTCTACACTTGTTGCCTTACAGAAGTGATATTGAGGGACGGCCTCGGGTTTAGGAGCCTCTACACTTGTTGCCTTACAGAAGTGATATTGGGGGACGTCCTCGTGTTTAGGAGCCTCTACACTTGTTGCCTTACAGAAGTGATATTGAGGGACAGCCTCGTGTTTAGGAGCCTCTACACTTGTTGCCTACAGAAGTGATATTGAAGGACGGCCTCATGTTTTAGGAGCCTCTTCACTTGTTGCCTAACAGAAGTGATATTGAGGGACGGCCTCGGGTTTAGAATCCTCTACACTCGTTGCCTTACAGAAGTGATATTGAGGGATGGCCTCGGGTTTAGGAGCCTCTACACTCATTGCCTTACAGAAGTGATATTGAGGGACGGCCTCGTGTTTTAGGAGCCTCTACACTTGTTGCCTAACAGAAGTGATATTGAGGGACGGCCTCAGGTTTAGAAGCCTCTACACTTGTTGCCTTACAGAAGTGATATTGAGGGATGGCCTCGGGTTTAGGAGCCTCTACACTCGTTGCCTTACAGAAGTGATATTGAGGGACGGCCTCGTGTTTTAGGAGCCTCTACACTTGTTGCCTAACAGAAGTGATATTGAGGGACAGCCTCGTGTTTAGGAGCCTCTACACTCGTTGCCTTACAGAAGTGATATTGAGAGACGGCCTCGGGTTTAGGAGCCTCTACACTCGTTGCCTACAGAAGTGATATTGAGGGACGGCCTCGTGTTTTAGGAGCCTCTACACTTGTTGCCTTACAGAAGAGATATTGAGGGACGGCCTCGGGTTTAGGAGCCTCTACACTTGTTGCCTACAGAAGTGATATTGAGGGATGGCCTCGGGTTTAGGAGCCTCTTCACTTGTTGCCTTACAGAAGTGATATTGAAGGACAGCCACTTTTTTAGGAGCCTCTACACTTGTTGCCTTACAGAAGTGATATTGAGGGACGGCCTCGGGTTTAGGAGCCTCTACACTTGTTGCCTTACAGAAGTGATATTGAAGGACAGCCTCGTTTTTAGGAGCCTCTACACTTGTTGCCTTACAGAAGTGATATTTAAGGATGGCCTTGTGTTTAGGAGCCTCTACAATAGTGATATTGAGGGACGGCCTAGGGTTTAGGAGCCTCTACACTTGTGATATTGAAGGACGGCCTCAGGTTTAGGAGCCTCTACACTTGTTGCCCTACAGAAGTGATATTGAGGGACAGCCTCGTGTTTAGGAGCCTCTACAATTGTTGACCTGATTGACATGGATCCATTGAATCCATTAGAGGTTCCTAGAGGGACAAGTAGTGGAACAGCCCAACAATGGCAACTGGATTCTGGGATTTCCAAACCTTTTGAAGATCTAGACTTAGGCCTCGTTGTTGGAACGGTATTCTCCATACTAACCCTGAACTTACCTGTGGCCTCTGTGTGCAGAACCTCAAAGCTGCCTCTGGAAACCTCAAGGATGGACCTAATCAGCGTTTCCCATTCATATTGCAGTGAGGGGCATCCCATTGATATTGCAGCAAGGGGGAGGGGCATCCCATTCACATTGCAGCGAGGGGCATCCCATTCTTATTGCAGCGAGGGGGCGGGGCATCCCATGGCGGGACGTCCCACTGCCCATGCTCGTGGGCCTCTCGGCCGCAGGTTAACACTCATTCCCCCGATTATTCTTCTGCAGCTAAACTGCCAAAACGACTGTGAAGCGTCTTCCCGCGAAGCTTTTTGATGATTATTGTACTGTAACATTTTATATGACAGTTAGTTTTTTTGTTTAATATAAAGTTTAATAGTCAGGTAAAGTTTAATGTCAGGTGACGTATCAGGCGCAGCATTGTATTACTAATTATTATTACATTGTATTATTATAATATTGTTATTTTATAATAATATTATTGTAATATTGTACTACATTGTATTACTAATTATTATTTATCTACTGTCGGACTTACCTGTGGCCCCCGGGGCCAGAATCAGGACGCCCCGCTGTGTGACACTCACCTCTCCTCGGTGCAGCGGCGCATGCGTAGGCTCTCATCCAATCAGAGCCCTTTTCCTTGTTTACATCCTATTGCCAAAGGCATAATGATAGGAAACAGGTCCAGCGATTGCCTCACACGGCCTTATTACAGGTGCGTCCCTGTGGGTTGTGTTGCCCATTAGGGGCCATTGGCACCTCCCATCTATCGGTGTCATAGACATAGGCCAATAAGGATTGGGGCAAGAAATGAGCCCAGAATTGGGGCACCCAAGCTGACCATAACCGACCCCCGACTCCCACACTGACCCCCCTGTTTTACTGCCAAAGCCAATATAGCATCAGGGGGGTTCATAGTACTTGGGCTTTAGGGTCATAGACAATGGGGCGACCCCAAGTATTGCCGACCACCTTCATGACCATCAGTGGGGCCTAGGGCCGGAGGGTGCACAGCAGGAGCCATACAAGGGGCAGAAACTGGGGAGCTAGAAATTGGATGGGGGTATTAGAAGCCGTGGGGCGTGGCTTGGGGGGGCAGGTGCCCGGGGTGCAGCAGGTCAGGGGGGCCTGAGCACAGGTAGGGGGCGCCATTTCGATTCTTTAGCACCAGAAAGCCCAGCTACTCCTCTGTTAGTAGCAATACATTGTCACACACTGGGAATTCTCCCGGTTCTCCCTATGGCCAGTCCAATCAGTGACGCACATAGAATTACTGCGAGATGAAATTCCTGTCTGGTCAGTGAAGAGTGAAAGTCACCCCATAATCCCTATAACAGGGTCACTGCCAAAAACACCCCATAAAAGGTTCTAACCCCTCCCCCATTACACCCAAACCGGGAACATAATGGCTGTAGTTATTAATAATTAATTATTAATAGTTATTAATATTAATGCTGGGCATTACCTATGAGACGTCTCACTGCCAGATACCAGCGGTGATGGGGCCCCGGTGCCACTATGAAATGGGGCCCTGACAAGGCTGGATTATAACTGGATGCAGCTATAGAGAGAAACAGCAGAGACACATAGAGCTTCCTTCCTCTATATGACACCAAGTGACTGACCCTAAAACAATAAAAGAGGCCACACCTCCCGGGGAAAATATGTAAATGAAGCCACGCCCCCTCATTGAGGGACGAATGAGGCCACGCCCCCTCACTGAGGGATTGATGAAGCCACATCCCCTCATTGAGGGATGGATGAGGCCACGCCCCCTCATTGAGGGATGGATGAAGCCACGCCCCCTCATTGAGGGATGCATAGGAGATACATTGTAACAGTTACAACAATAGAAACACTTTGAATAGGCAAATGAATCATTTATTGCTGCAGATCTGCATGTTACACTTCTAAGAGGGACAAAGGAGAACAACGAGGGACAGGGGGACATGGACTCATAAGAGGGACAGTCCCTCCTAATCAGGGACAGTTGGGAGGTATGAAAGAAGGAGCAGCAATGATGGGCCCCCCTCACCCTCTATAGTCGCGCCCCTGCCAGATACGTCGGTCTAACCCTTATATGTAGATATGTTGTATTTTGTATTAATTTATTTCTTATTTCAATGATTTGCACTAATTTGTTTTGTATATTTTGATTTGTTGGAAATTTACACTTAATTTTTGTCATATAAAGCGGACCCGCACCCTAGAATGAAAAGCCTGTCCCTGCCGCACAGGCTTCCTTTCCCAATAATCACCGGGTCAATCTCTATCTGATTCGGGCTCCTCATTGCCGGGGGACTGTAAATCACAGCACTGCCACCTCTGGTCCCTGATGAAGAGCCGCGCCCACGCTGAAGATGTAGGAGGAAGGTGCCAAGGGGAAGCCTGTCCCTTGTCTTACCCAAGGGTGTGGGTCTGCTTTATGGTGTTATGATGTATTAATGTGTCTAAAGTAAAAACTGTCTCTGCTGCACTTAGCTACCGTCCCTGGATGTCTCCATGTCTTTGCTGCACGCTGATGCGTTTCGCCCATCTCTCAGTACAGACGTCGTCCAATGACATGTTCCACAATCTCCCCCAGTTAGGTGATAACACTAAGAGGGACCCCAATATAATAAATAACATCCCTATGTGCCCCAGCCTGTGTCTTCATGTCGGTGGCTGGCTGCGGGATCTGGTGGCTGATAGAGACACATCATAGAGGCTCGACGCGTTTCGCCCATCTCTCAGTACAGACGTCGTCCAATGACATATTCCACAATCTCCCCCAGTTAGGTGATAACACTAAGAGGGACCCCAATATAATAAATAACACCCCTATGTGTCCCAGCCTGTGTCTTCATGTCCGTGGCTGGCAGTGGGATCTGGTGGCTGAAAGGGACACATCACAGAGACTCGACGCATTTCGCCCATCTCTCAGTACAGACGTCGTCCAATGACATATTCCACAATCTCCCCCAGTTAGGTGATAACACTAAGAGGGACCCCAATATAATAAATAACACCCCTATGTGCCCCAGCCCGTGTCTTTATGTCCGTGGTTGGCAGCGGGATCTGGTGGCTGATAGAGACACATCACAGAGGCTCGACGCGTTTCGCCCATCTCTCGGTAGAGACGTTGTCTATTGTGTAGGAAATGTGTTTTCTGCCTTTAGTTTGCTGTCAATAAATAAAACTTAGGGTTTTAGTATCTTTGTGTCTCTAGTCTCTGCTGAATAAATATACCAAGGATCATTAAAGTGGACCAAAACCCAAGATTTTGACTATTATGGGTTTTGGTCCTTGCCCCCCGGCATCCCAATAGGGGAAAACTCCCCTAAACAAACTCACCTTTTCCAGGTCCTACGGCGCATGTGCTGCCACTAATCCAATCAGCACGCTCGGATTCGCTCCCGCCCCTTCGTCCAGGAGCTCATCATAACACCAAAAGGGGCTAAAGGACAACAAGTCCTACTCCACCCTGACCACAGGAGCACCACTAATCAAAGCCAAATATAAAACTTAATAATGCATAAGCAACACACAATACATAAGACCAACAATTTAAAAACACTGCGAGTCCCAAGTGTTTCCAGTGCCTCCAAGATTCTAATAAGCAGTAAATAACTGGAAAACTCCACAATTATGAGCATGAGAGGAATTAAATAAGTAAGATATTTTGTGCCGGCACAAAAACCTAATGTGATAATACAAGAGAATGCCAATATATAATATAATATAATATAATATAATATAGCCAATATATAATATAATATAGCCAATATATAATATAATATAGCCAATATATAATATAATATAGCCAATATATCATATAGCCAATATATAATATAATATAGCCATAATGTGAGCGGATCTGAGCGCGCTGGTGGCCGCATCCCCCGCTTCCCTCTAACAGTCCATTCACAAATGTCTGCCACTGGCACGCACCCTGCTAAAGGGATGTGGAGGGATTGTCCCTCTTTTGCTTTCAGTTCATCTTTATTCAATTTTCAGGAGTAACCAACTATTTAGGGTGGGAGGGACAATATGTAAATGAAGCCACACCCCCTCATTGAGAGATAAGTGAAGCCACGCCCCCTCATTGAGGGACAAATAGGAGATACAGTGTAACAGTTACAACAATAGAAACACTTTGAATAGGCAAATGAATAATTTATTGCTGCAGATCTGCATGTTACACCTCAAAGAGGGACAATATGTAAATGAAGCCACGCCCCCTCATTGAGGGATGGATGAAGCCACGCCCCCTCATTGAGGGATGGATAGGAGATATATTGTAACAGTTATTACAATAGAAACACTTTGAATAGGCAAATGAATCATTTATTGCTGCAGATCTGCATGTTACACCTCAAAGAGGGACAAATGGGAACAATGGGGGACAGGGGACATGGGCTCAAAAGAGGGACAGTCCCTCCACATCAGGGACAGTTGAGAGGTATGCATTAGTAGAGCAAACCTCCCAACTGTCCCTCATTTGGAGGGACTATCCCTCTTTTGCTTTCAATTTCAAGTCCAGCGTAATATTGTTACTCATATGATCACACGTGGAACCTACAAATCAACAAATGGAAAAAATGCTGATCAGTAGCTGGAGCCAATTCTGAGCAGGAGACCAACAGGCCACAGAGAGGAGCCCAACTCTACAGGGTATAAAGTACAATAAAAAGGGAGCTCATCTGAGATACACAACAAAGATCACAGCAAAGAGACAGAAAGGAAGAAAAAAAGGAACGGGGAAAAAAAGAAGGAAGAGGGGAATAGAAAAGAAAAGAGGGGGGAAAAAGAAAAGGAGGGAAAAGAAAAGAGGGGGAGAAAAAGAAGAGGTGGAAAGAAAAGAGGGGGAGAAAAAGAAGAGGGGGGAAAAGAAAAGAGGGGGAGAAAAAGAAGAGGGGGAAAGAAAAGAAAGGAGGGGAAAAGAAAAGAGAGGAAAAAAGAAAAGAGGGGAAAAGAAAATAAAGGAGGGGAAAAGAAAATAGGGGCAAACAAGAAGAGGATGAAAAAGAAAAGAAAAGAGGAAAAAATAAAAGAAAAGAAGGAAAAAACGGAGGGAAAAATAAAAGAGGGGAAAAGAAAAGAAGGAAAAAGAAAAGAGGGGAAAAAGAAAAGGGGGAAAATAAAAGAGGGGAAAAAAGAAGAGGGAGAAAAGAAAAAAGGGAAAAAAGAAAGAGGTGGAAAAGAGGGGGAAAGAAAATAGGAGAAAAAAGAGGAGGGGGAAAAAGAAAAAAGGGGAAAAGAAAAGAGGGTGAGAAAGAGAAGAGGGGAAAAGAGAAGAAAAAAGGGGGAAAAGAAAAGAGGGGGCGAAAAAGAAGAGTGGGAAAAAGAATAGAAAAAAAGGGGAAAAAAGAGGGGGAGAAAAAGAAGAGGGGGAAAGAAAAGAAAGGAGGGAAAAAAAAGAAAAGAGGGGGAAAAAAGAAAAGAGGGGGGAAGAAAAGAAAGTAGGAGGAAAAATAAAATAAAGGAGGGGAAAGGAAAAGAGGGGAAAAAAGAAGAGGGTGAAAAAGAAAAGAGGGAAAAATAAAAAAAAGAGAGGAAAAAAGAAAATAAGAGGGTAAAAAAAGGGGAAAAAAGAAAAGAATAGAGGGGGAAAAAGAAAAGAAAAGCGGGGAAAAAAGAAAACAAAGGAGGGCAAAGGAAAAGAGAGGAAAAAAGAATAGGGTGAAAATGAAAAGAGGGAAAAAAAGAGGGGAAAAAAGAAAAGAGGTAAAAAAAGAAGAGGGGGGAAGAAAAGAGGGCAAAATGAAGAGGGAAAAATAAAAGAGGGGAAAAAAGAAAAGAAAATAGAGGGTAAAAAAAAAGGGGGAAAAGAAGAAGAGGGGAAAAAAGAAAAGAATAGAGGGGGAAAAAGAAAAGAGCTGCAGGGGAAGGAGATGGTGGCAGCCAGAAATGTTACTTAAGTGTCACTTGATGAAGACATAGTATCATTAACTCACCTGAAGGGACAAAGGGCATCTTCCCGCCCCTGCAATAACTTCCTTATCAGCAGTGCCAATATGTCTAATAAGGCTGAACTGCTTGTTAATTGCAGCAGATTAAAGATACCTGAGGAGTGGGCTTCACCTTCACCTTCACCTTGTCACCCCATTTATGGTATAGATGTCACCCTATTTATGGTATAGATGTCACCCTATTTATGGTATAGAAAACCTAATAACAAAACAGCTTTACATTCCTGAATGGGGCCAAACAACAGCCCTGGATTTTAGCAGCCCCTGACCGGCCCGAGACATCCCTGCTGAGGCCCCTCTAACCTATAACATTGGGGGATGGGTTCCTTGGCTTGTGGGTACAATGGGGCTGAGGCTCCAGGGCATGTGCCCACACCAGCGCCGGCATGCTCCCTGTTAGAGGGTAGCAGGGGATGTGGCCGTCAGCGCGCTCAGAGCCACATAACAGCAGCAGGTAAAAAGTCTGTAGACTGCAGAAGGGAGCAGCACGTGTGATGTAACCCCATAAACAGCAGCTGGAAAAAAGACTGTAGACTGCAGGAGGGAGCAGCATGTGTGATGTAACCCCATAACAGCTGCAGGTAAAAAGACTGTAGACTGCAGGAGGGAGCAGCACTTGTGATGTAACCCCATAAACAGCAGCTGGAAAAAAGACTGTAGACTGCAGGAGGCAGCAGGGTGTGGGATGTAACCACATAACAGCAGTAGGTGAAAAGACTGTAGACTGCAGGAGGCAGAAGCACGTGTGAAGTAACACCCACAACAGCTGCAGGTAAAAAGATTGTAGACTGCAGGAGGGAGCAGCAGGTGTCATGCAACCCCATAACAGCAGCAGGAAAAAAGTCTAGACTGCAGCAGGGAGCAGCACATGTGATGTAACCCCATAACAGCAGCAGGTAAAAGTCAGTAGACTGCAGGAGGGAGCAGCACGTGTGATGTAACCCAATAACAGCAGCAGGTAAAAAGACTGTAGACTGCAGGAGGGAGCAGCGCGTGTGATGTAACCCATAACAGCAGCAGGTAAAAAGTCTGTAGATTGCAGGAGGGAGCAGCACATGTGATGTAACCCCATAACAGCAGCAGGTAAAAAGACTGTAAACTGCTGGAGGGAGCAGCAGGTGTGATGTAAACCCATAACAGCAGCAAGTAAAATGTCTGTAGACTGCAGGAGTGAGCAGCACGTGTGATTTAACCCCATAACAGCAGCAGGTAAAAAGATTGTAGACTGCTGGAGGGAGCAGCAGGTGTGATGCAACCCCATAACAGCAGCAGGTAAAAGTCTGTAGACTGCAGTAGGGAGCAGCACGTGTGATGTAACCCAATAACAGCAGCAGCTAAAAGGACTGTAGACTGCAGGAGGGAGCAGCACGTGTGATATAGCTCCATAACAGCTGCAGGTAAAAAGACTGTAGACTGCAGGAGGGAGCAGTGCGTGTGATGTAACCCCATAACAGATGCAGGTAAAAAGACTGTAGACTACAGGAGGGAGCAGCTTGTGTAAGGTAGCCCCATAACAGCTGCAGGTAAAATGACTGTAGACTGCAGGAGGGAGCAGCATGTTTGATGTAACCGCATAACAGCAGCTGGAAAAAAGACTGTAGACTGCAGGAGGGAGCAGCATGTGTGATGTAACCCCATAACAGCTGCAGGTAAAAAGACTGTAGACTGCAGGAGGGAGCAGCACTTGTGATGTAACCCCATAAACAGCAGCTGGAAAAAAGACTGTAGACTGCAGGAGGCAGCAGGGTGTGGGATGTAACCACATAACAGCAGTAGGTGAAAAGACTGTAGACTGCAGGAGGCAGAAGCACGTGTGAAGTAACACCCACAACAGCTGCAGGTAAAAAGATTGTAGACTGCAGGAGGGAGCAGCAGGTGTCATGCAACCCCATAACAGCAGCAGGAAAAAAGTCTAGACTGCAGCAGGGAGCAGCACATGTGATGTAACCCCATAACAGCAGCAGGTAAAAGTCAGTAGACTGCAGGAGGGAGCAGCACGTGTGATGTAACCCAATAACAGCAGCAGGTAAAAAGACTGTAGACTGCAGGAGGGAGCAGCGCGTGTGATGTAACCCATAACAGCAGCAGGTAAAAAGTCTGTAGATTGCAGGAGGGAGCAGCACATGTGATGTAACCCCATAACAGCAGCAGGTAAAAAGACTGTAAACTGCTGGAGGGAGCAGCAGGTGTGATGTAAACCCATAACAGCAGCAAGTAAAATGTCTGTAGACTGCAGGAGTGAGCAGCACGTGTGATTTAACCCCATAACAGCAGCAGGTAAAAAGATTGTAGACTGCTGGAGGGAGCAGCAGGTGTGATGCAACCCCATAACAGCAGCAGGTAAAAGTCTGTAGACTGCAGTAGGGAGCAGCACGTGTGATGTAACCCAATAACAGCAGCAGCTAAAAGGACTGTAGACTGCAGGAGGGAGCAGCACGTGTGATATAGCTCCATAACAGCTGCAGGTAAAAAGACTGTAGACTGCAGGAGGGAGCAGTGCGTGTGATGTAACCCCATAACAGATGCAGGTAAAAAGACTGTAGACTACAGGAGGGAGCAGCTTGTGTAAGGTAGCCCCATAACAGCTGCAGGTAAAATGACTGTAGACTGCAGGAGGGAGCAGCATGTTTGATGTAACCGCATAACAGCAGCAGGTTAAAAGACTGTAGACTGCAGGAGGGAGCAGCATGCGTGATGTAACCCCAGAACAGCAGCAGGTAAAAAGACTGTAGACTGCAGGAGGGAGCAGCGCGTGTGATGTAACTCATAACAGCAGCAGGAAAAAGACTGTAGACTGCAGGAGGCAGTAGCATGTGTGATGTAACTCCATAACTGCAGCAGGTAAAAAGCTTGCAGACTGCAGGAGGAAGCAGCATGTGTGATGTAACCCCATAACAGCAGCAGGTAAAAAGACTGTAGACTGCAGAAGGGAGCAGCACGTGTGATGTAATGCAATAACAGCAGCAGGTAAAAGGACTGTAAACTGCAGTGTGTGGGATGTAACCGCAAAACAGCTGCAGCTAAAAAGACTGTAGACTGCAGGAGGGAGCAGCATGTGTGATGTAACCCCATAAAAGCAGCAGGTAAAAAGACTGTAGACTGCAGGAGGGAGCAGCATGTGTGATGTAACCCCATAACAGCAGCAGGTAAAAAGACTGTAGACTGCAGGGGGGAGCAGGGTGTGGGATGTAACCGCATAACAGCAGCAGGTGAAAAGACTGTAGACTTTAGGAGGCAGCAGCACCTGTGATGTAACACATAACAGCAGCAGTTAAAGAGGCTGTAGACTGTAGGAGGGAGCAGCACGTGTGTGTAACCCCATAACAGCAGCAGGTTAAAAGACTGTAGACTGCTGGAGGAAGCAGCACGTGTGATGTAACCCCATAACAGCAGCAGGTAAACGTCTGTAAACTGCAGGAGGGAGCAGCACGTGTGATGTAACCCAATAACAGCAGCAGGTAAAAAGACTGTAGACTGCAGGAGGGGGCAGCGCGTGTGATGTAACCCCATAACAGCTGCAGGTAAAAAGACTGTAGACTTTAGGAGAGAGCAGCGCGTGTGATGTAACCCCATAACAGCTGCAGGTAAAAAGACTGTAGACTTTAGGAGGGAGCAGCGCGTGTGATGTAACCCCATAACAGCTGCAGGTAAAAAGACTGTAGACTTTAGGAGGGAGCAGCGCGTGTGATGTAACACATAACAGCAGCAGGTAAAAGTCTGTAGACTGCAGGAGTGAGCAGCACGTGTGATGTAACCCAATAACAGCAGCAAGTTAAAAGACTGTAGACTGCCGGAGGGAGCAGCGCGTCTGATGTAACCCCATAACAGCTGCAGGTAAAAAGAATGTAGACTGCAGGAGGGAGCAGCACATGTGACGTAACCCCATAACAGCAGCAGGTAAAAGTCAGTAGACTGCAGGAGGGAGCAGCACGTGTGATGTAACCCAATAACAGCAGCAGGTAAAAAGACTGTAGACTGCAGGAGGGAGCAGCACGTGTGATGTAACCCATAACAGCTGCAGGTAAAAACACTGTAGACTGCAGGAGGGAGCAGGGTGTGGGATGTAACCACATAACAGCAGCAGGTGAAAAGACTGTAGACTGCAGGAGGGAGCAGCACGTGTGATGTAACCCCCATAACAGCTGCAGGTAAAAAGATTGTAGACTGTAGGAGTGAGCAGCACGTGTGATGTAACCCCATAACAGCAGTAGGTAAAAGTCTGCAGACTGCAGGAGGGAGCAGCACGTGTGATGTAAGCCAATAACAGCAGCAAGTAAAAAGACTGTAGACTGCAGGAGGGAGCAGCAAGTGTCATGTAACCCCATAACAGCAGCAGGTAAAAAGTCTGTAGACTGCAGGAGTGAGCAGCATGTGTGATCTAACCCCATAACAGCAGTAGGTAAAAGTCTGTAGACTGCAGGAGGGAGAAGCACATGTGATGTAACCCAATAACAGCAGCAAGTTAAAAGACTGTAGACTGCAGGAGGGAGCAGCGCGTCTGATGTAACCCCATAACAGCTGCAGGTAAAAAGACTGTAGACTTTAGGAGGCAGCAGCACGTGTGATGTAACACATAACAGCAGCAGGTAAAGAGGCTGTAGACTGTAGGAGGGAGCAGCATGTGTGATGTAACCCCATAACAGCAGCAGGTAAAAAGACTGTAGACTGTAGGAGGGAGCAGCATGTGTGATGTAACCCCATAACAGCAGCAGGTAAAAAGACTGTGGACTGCAGGAGGGAGCAGCACATGTAATGTAATCTCATAACAGCAGCAGGTAAAAATACTGTAGACTGCAGGAGGGAGCAGCGCGTGTGATGTAACCCCATAACAGCTGCAGGTAAAAAGATTATAGACTGCAGGAGGGTTGCAGCAGGTGTCATGTAACCCCATAACAGCAGCAGGTAAAAAGTCTGTAGACTGCAGGAGTGAGCAGCACGTGTGATGTAACCCCATAACAGCAGTAGGTGAAAGTCTGTAGACTGCAGGAGGGAGCTGCACATGTGATGTAACTCAATAACAGCAGCAAGGAAAAAGACTGTATACTGCAGGAGGGAGCAGCGTGTCTGATGTAACCCCATAACAGCTGCAGGTAAAAAGACTGTAGACTGCAGGAGGGAGCAGCGCTTGTGATGTAACCCCATAACAGCTGCAGGTAAAAAGACTGTAGACTGCAGGAGGGAGCAGCACGTGTGATGTAACCCCATAAAAGCAGCAGGTAAAAAGACTGTAGACTGCAGAAGGGAGCAGGGTGTGGGATGTAACCACTTAACAGCAGCAGGTGAAAAGACTGTAGACTTTAGGAGGCAGCAGCACTTGTGATGTAACACATAACAGCAGCAGGTAAAGAGGCTGTAAACTGTAGGAGGGAGCAGCATGTGTAATGTAATCCCATAACAGCAGCAGGTAAAAAGACTGTAGACTGCAGGAGGGAGCAGCATGTGTAATGTAATATCATAACAGCTGCCGGTAAAAAGACTGTAGACTGCAGGAGGAAGCTGCACGTGTGATGTAACCCAATAACAGCAGTAGGTAAAAAGACTGTAGACTGCAGGAGGGAGCAGTGCATGTGATGTAACCCTATAATAGCTGCAGGTAAAAAGACTGTAGAATGCAGGAGGGAGCAGCTTGTGTGATGTAACCGCATTACAGCAGGAGGTTAAAAGACTGTAGACTGCAGGAGGGAGCAGCACGTGTGATGTAACCCCATAACTGCAGCAGGTAAAAAGACTATAGATTGTAGGAGGGAGCAGCATGTGTGATGTAACCAAATAACAGCAGCAGGTAAAAAGACTAGACTGCAGGAGGGAGCAGCATGTGTGATGTAACCCAATAGCAGCAGCAGGTAAAAAGACTGTAGACTGCATGAGGGATCAGCACGTGTGATGTAACCCCATAACAGCAGCAGGTAAAAAGACTGTAGACTACAGGAGGGAGCAGCACCTTGATGTAACCCCATAACAGCAGCAGGTAAATAGACTGTAGACTACAGGAGGGAGCAGCATGTGTGATGTTACCCCATAACAACAGCAGGTAAAAAGACTGTGGACTGCAGGAGGGAACAGCACGTGTGATGTAACTGCATAACAGCGGCAGGTAAAAAGACTGTAGACTGCAGGAGGGAGCAGCATATGTAATGTAAACCCATAACAGCGGGAAGTAAAAAGACTAGACTGCAGCAGGGAGCAGCACGTGTGATGTAACCCCATAACAGCCGCAGGTAAAAAGACTGTAGACTACAGGAGGGAGCTGCACGTGTGATGTAAACCCATAACAGCAGCAGGTAAAAAGACTGTAGACTACAGGAGGGAGCAGCACGTGTGATGTAACCCATTACAGCAGCAGGTAAAAAGTCTGTAGACTGCAGGAGGGAGCAGCACATGTGATGTAACCCCATAACAGCAGCAGGTTAAAAGACTGTAGATTGCCGGAGGGAGCAGCACGTGTGATGTTACCCCATAACAGCAGCAGATAAAAAGACTGTAGATTGCAGGAGGGAGCAGCACGTTTGGTGTAACCTCGTAACAGCAGGTAAAAGTCTGTAGACTACAGGGGGGAGCAGCACGTGTGATGTAACCTCATAACAGCAGCAGGTAAAAAGACTGTAGACTGCAGGAGGGAGCAGCGTGTGGGATGTAACCGCATAACAGCAGCAGGTGAAAAGACTGTAGACTGTAGGAGGCAGCAGCACCTGTGATGTAACACATAAAAGCAGCAGGTAAAGAGGCTGTAGACTGCAGGAGGGAGCAGCACGTGTGATGTAACACCATAACAGCAGCAGGTAGAAAGACTGAAGATTGCAGGAGGGAGCAGCACGTGTAATGTAATCCCATAAAAGCAGCAGGTAAAAAGACTGTAGACTGCAGGAGGCAGCAGCATCTGTGATGTAACCCCATAACAGCAGCAGGAAAAAGTCTGTAGATTGCAGGAGGGAGCAGCACATGTGATGTAACCCAATAACAGCAGCAGGTAAAAAGACTGTAGACCGCAGGAGGGAGCAGCGCGTGTGATGTTACCCAATAAGATCTGCAGGTAAAAAGATTGTAGACTGCAGGAGTGAGCAGCATGTGTCATGTAACCCCATAAACAGCAGCAGGTAAAAAGTCTGTAGAATGCAGGAGTGAGCAGCACGTGTGATGTAACCCCATAACAGCAGCAGGTAAAAGTCTGTAGACTGCAGGAGCGAGCAGCACATAAGATGTAACCCAATAAAAGCAGCAGGTAAAAACACTGTAGACTGCAGGAGGGAGCAGCACGCGTGATGTAACCCCATAAACAGCAGCAGGTAAAAAGACTGTAGACTGCTGGAGGGAGCAGCACGTGTGATGTAACCCCATAACAGCAGCAGGTAAAAAGACTGTAGACTACAGGAAGGAGCAGCATGTGTGATGTAACCCCATAACAGCAGCAGGTAAAAAGACTGTAGACTAAAGGAGGGAGCAGCACGTGTAACGTAACCCCATAACAGCAGCAGGTAAAAAGTCTGTAGACTGCAGGAGGGAGCAGCACATGTGATGTAACCCAATAACAGCAGGTAAAAGACTGTAGACTACAGGGGGGAGCAGCACGTGTGATGTAACCCCATAACAGCAGCAGGTAAAAAGACTGTAGACTGCAGGAGAGAGCAGCGTGTGGGATGTAACAGCATAACAGCAGTAGGTGAAAAGACTTTAGACTGTAGGAGGCAGCAGCACCTGTGATGTAACACATAACAGCAGCAGGTAAAAAAAAACTGTAGACTGCAGAAGGAAGCAGCACGTGTAATGTAACCCCATAACAGCAGCAGGTAAAATTCTGTAGACTGCAGGAGGGAGCAGCACGTGTGATGTAACCCAATAACAGCAGCAGGTAAAAAGACTGTAGATTGCAGGAGGAAGCAGCATGTGTAATGTAATCCCATAACAGCAGCAGGTAAAAAGACTGTAGACTGCAGGAGGCAGCAGCACCTGTGATGTAACCCCATAACAGCAGCAGGTAAAAAAAAACTGTAGACTGCAGAAGGAAGTAGCACGTGTGATGTAACCCCATAACAGCAGCAGGTAAAATTCTGCAGACTGCAGAAGGGAGCAGCACGTGTGATGTAACCCAATAACAGCAGCAGCTAAAAAGACTGTAGACTGCAGGAGGGAGCAGTGCATGTGATGTAACACCATAACAGCTGCTGGTAAAAAGATTGTAGACTGCAGGAGGGAGCAACAGGTGTCATGTAACCCCATAACAGCAGCAGGTAAAAAGACTGTAGACTGCAGGAGGGAGCAGCGCGTGTGATGTAACCCAATAACATCTGCAGGTAAAAAGATTGTAGACTGCAGGAGGGAGCAGCATATGTCATGTAGCCCCATAACAGCAGCAGGTAAAAAGTCTGTAGACTACAGGAGTGAGCAGCACGTGTTATGTAACCCCATAACAGCAGCAGGTAAAAGTCTGTAGACTGCAGGAGGGAACAGCACGTGTGATGTAACCGCATAACAGCAGCAGGTAAAAAGACTGTAGACTGCAGGAGGGAGCAGCATGTGTGATGTAACCCAATAACAGCAGCAGGTAAAAAGACTGTAGACTGCAGGAAGGAGCAGCATGTGTGATCTAACCCCATAAAAGCAGCAGGTAAAAAGTCTGTAGACTGCAGGAGGGAGCAGCGCCTGTGATGTAACCCCATAACAGCTGCAGGTAAAAAGACTGTAGACTGCAGGAGGGAGCAGCGCGTGTGATGTAACCCCATAACAGCTGCTGGTAAAAAGACTATAGACTGCAGGTGGGAGCAGCATGTCTGATGTAACCCCATAACAGCTGCAGGAAAAAGACTGTAGACTGCAGGAGGGAGCAGCGCGTGTGATGTAACCCCATAACAGCTGCAGGTAAAAAGATTGTAGACTGCAGGAGGGAGCAGCATATGTCATGTAGCCCCATAACAGCAGCAGGTAAAAAGTCTGTAGACTACAGGAGTGAGCAGCACGTGTTATGTAACCCCATAACAGCAGCAGGTAAAAGTCTGTAGACTGCAGGAGGGAACAGCACGTGTGATGTAACCGAATAACAGCAGCAGGTAAAAAGACTGTAGACTGCAGGAGGGAGCAGCATGTGTGATGTAACCCAATAACAGCAGCAGGTAAAAAGACTGTAGACTGCAGGAAGGAGCAGCATGTGTGATCTAACCCCATAAAAGCAGCAGGTAAAAAGTCTGTAGACTGCAGGAGGGAGCAGCGCCTGTGATGTAACCCCATAACAGCTGCAGGTAAAAAGACTGTAGACTGCAGGAGGGAGCAGCGCGTGTGATGTAACCCCATAACAGCTGCTGGTAAAAAGACTATAGACTGCAGGTGGGAGCAGCATGTCTGATGTAACCCCATAACAGCTGCAGGAAAAAGACTGTAGACTGCAGGAGGGAGCAGTGTGTGTGATGTAACCCCATAACAGCTGCAGGAAAAAGACGGTAGACTGCAGGAGGGAGCAGCGCATGTGATGTAACCCCATAACAGCTGCAGGTAAAAAGACAGTAGACTGCAAGAGGGAGCAGCGCGTGTTATGTAACCCATAACAGAAGCAGGTAAAAAGCCCGTAGACTGCAGGAGGGAGCAGCATGTGTGATGTAACCCCATAACAGCAGCAGGTAAAAAGACTGTAGACTGCAGGAGGGAGCAGCACATGTGATGTAATGCCATAACAGCAGCAGGTAAAAAGACTGTAGACTGCAGGAGGGAGCAGTGTGTGGGATGTAACCACATAACAGCAGCAGGTTAAAAGACTGTAGACTTCTGGAGGGAGCAGTGCGTGTGATGTAACACAAAACAGCAGCAGGTAAAAAGACTGTAGACTGCAGGAGGGAGCAGCATGTGTGATGTAACTCAATAACAGCAGCAGGTAAAAAGACTGTAGACTGCAGGAGGGAGCAGCACGTGTGATCTAACCCCATAACAGCAGCAGGTAAAAAGACTGTAGACTAAAGGAGGGAGCAGCACGTGTAACGTAACCCCATAACAGCAGCAGGTAAAAAGTCTGTAGACTGCAGGAGGGAGCAGCACATGTGATGTAACCCAATAACAGCAGGTAAAAAACTGTAGACTGCAGAAGGAAGTAGCACGTGTGATGTAACCCCATAACAGCAGCAGGTAAAATTCTGCAGACTGCAGGAGGGAGCAGCACGTGTGATGTAACCCCATAACAGCAGCAGGTAAAAAGACTGTAGACTGCAGGAGAGAGCAGCGTGTGGGATGTAACAGCATAACAGCAGCAGGTGAAAAGACTTTAGACTGTAGGAGGCAGCAGCACCTGTGATGTAACACATAACAGCAGCAGGTAAAAAAAACTGTAGACTGCAGAAGGAAGCAGCACGTGTAATGTAACCCCATAACAGCAGCAGGTACAATTCTGTAGACTGCAGGAGGGAGCAGCACATGTGATGTAACCCAAAAACAGCAGCAGGTAAAAAGACTGTAGATTGCAGGAGGAAGCAGCATGTGTAATGTAATCCCATAACAGCAGCAGGTAAAAAGACTGTAGACTGCAGGAGGAAGCAGCACCTGTGATGTAACCCCATAACAGCAGCAGGTAAAAAAAAACTGTAGACTGCAGAAGGAAGTAGCACGTGTGATGTAACCCCATAACAGCAGCAGGTAAAATTCTGCAGACTGCAGGAGGGAGCAGCACGTGTGATGTAACCCAATAACAGCAGCAGCTAAAAAGACTGTAGACTGCAGGAGGGAGCAGCGCATGTGATGTAACACCATAACAGCTGCTGGTAAAAAGATTGTAGACTGCAGGAGGGAGCAACAGGTGTCATGTAACCCCATAACAGCAGCAGGTAAAAAGACTGTAGACTGCAGGAGGGAGCAGCGCATGTGATGTAACCTAATAACATCTGCAGGTAAAAAGATTGTAGACTGCAGGAGGGAGCAGCATATGTCATGTAGCCCCATAACAGCAGCAGGTAAAAAGTCTGTAGACTACAGGAGTGAGCAGCACGTGTGATGTAACCCCATAACAGCAGCAGGTAAAAGTCTGTAGACTGCAGGAGGGAACAGCACGTGTGATGTAACCGCATAACAGCAGCAGGTAAAAAGACTGTAGACTGCAGGAGGGAGCAGCATATGTGATGTAACCCAATAACAGCAGCAGGTAAAAAGACTGTAGACTGCAGGAAGGAGCAGCATGTGTGATCTAACCCCATAAAAGCAGCAGGTAAAAAGTCTGTAGACTGCAGGAGGGAGCAGCGCCTGTGATGTAACCCCATAACAGCTGCAGGTAAAAAGACTGTAGACTGCAGGAGGGAGCAGCGCGTGTGATGTAACCCCATAACAGCTGCTGGTAAAAAGACTATAGACTGCAGGTGGGAGCAGCATGTCTGATGTAACCCCATAACAGCTGCAGGAAAAAGACTGTAGACTGCAGGAGGGAGCAGTGCATGTGATGTAACCCCATAACAGCTGCAGGAAAAAGACGGTAGACTGCAGGAGGGAGCAGCGCATGTGATGTAACCCCATAACAGCTGCAGGTAAAAAGACAGTAGACTGCAAGAGGGAGCAGCGCGTGTTATGTAACCCATAACAGAAGCAGGTAAAAAGCCCGTAGACTGCAGGAGGGAGCAGCATGTGTGATGTAACCCCATAACAGCAGCAGGTAAAAAGACTGTAGACTGCAGGAGGGAGCAGCACATGTGATGTAATGCCATAACAGCAGCAGGTAAAAAGACTGTAGACTGCAGGAGGGAGCAGTGTGTGGGATGTAACCGCATAACAGCAGCAGGTTAAAAGACTGTAGACTTCTGGAGGGAGCAGTGCGTTTGATGTAACACAAAACAGCAGCAGGTAAAAAGACTGTAGACTGCAGGAGGGAGCAGCATGTGTGATGTAACTCAATAACAGCAGCAGGTAAAAAGACTGTAGACTGCAGGAGGGAGCAGCATGTGTGATCTAACCCCATAACAGCAGCAGGTAAAAAGACTGTAGACTAAAGGAGGGAGCAGCACGTGTAACGTAACCCCATAACAGCAGCAGGTAAAAAGTCTGTAGACTGCAGGAGGGAGCAGCACATGTGATGTAACCCAAAAACAGCAGGTAAAAGACTGTAGACTGCAGGAGGGAACAGCACGTGTGATGTAACCCCATAACAGCAGCAGGTAAAAAGTCTGTAGACTGCAGGAGGGAGCAGCACGTTTGATGTAACCCCATAACATCAGCAGGTTAAAAGACTGAATATTGCAGGAAGGAGCAGCACGTGTGATGTAACCCCATAACAGCAGCAGGTAACAAGACTGTAGACTGCAGGAGGGAGCAGCACGTGTGCTGTAAACCCATAACAGCAGCAGGTAAAAAGACTGTAGACTGCAGGAGGGAGCAGCATGTGTGATGTAAACCCATAACAGCAGCAGGTAAAAAGACTGTAGACTGCAGGAGAGAGCAGCATGTGTGATGTAACCCGATAACAGCAGCAGGTAAAAAAGACTGTAGACTGCAGGAGGGAGCAGCATGTGTGATGTAACCCGATAACAGCAGCAGGTAAAAAGACTGTAGACTGCAGTAGGGAGCAGTATGTGTGATGTAACCCAATAACAGCAGCAGGTAAAAAGACTGTAGACTGCAGGAGGGAGCAGCATGTGTGATGTAACCCCATAACAGCGGCAGGTAAAAAGACTGTAGACTGCAGGAGGGAGCAGCACGTGTGATATAAACCTATAACAGCAGCAAGTAAAAAGACTGTAGACTGCAGGAGGGAGCAGCACGTGTGATGTAAACCCATATGCTAGCACAGGGGCCATCCAGCAGTATTGGATAGCTGTTATCTCACCCTATAGACTAAGCCGCACACACAATATATTGAAAAATTAGTCAAGATTTATTTTGCCAAGGACACATCATATAACATGACAGACAATAACCACATTGAACACAATAAAATGTGTATACAAATATATACACAGACCAAAGAACGGGCCCTGCAGATGGGCTGTATGGGACTACCAGTCACTAATTCAATTAATATAACAATAGGTACAAAATATGCCAGGTGTATAAGGTACAACTGTCTACAGTGCAAATAAGCATATA
Source organism: Gastrophryne carolinensis (assembly GCA_027917425.1). NCBI lineage: Eukaryota > Metazoa > Chordata > Amphibia > Anura > Microhylidae > Gastrophryne > Gastrophryne carolinensis. The sequence continues at coordinate 170,310 of CM051243.1, forward strand.
CTCATAGGTATATGTAGTGTGAAAAACCGTGACCACATAGATTGTGGGTATAGAAATTAGAACTAAATAGGTGAAAGAGACCCCAGAGAAAATACTAAGCAAAAAGTGCAAGTGCAAAGGGTGACTAGAAAGTGCTATTAACAGTTGGACCAATACATCATGGCATATATAATAGACAAAACTTTACCAAGACAAGGCAATATTAAGCATAATACTGTCACCAATAAATGGGTCCCAGTCCTCTGCAGACGCCCGTTCAAACCCATAATTGCAGCAGGTTAAAGGCTGTAGATTGCAGGAGGGAGCAGCACGTGTGATGTAACCTCATAACAGCAGCAGGTAAAAATACTGTAGACTACAGGAATGAGCAGCACGTGTGATGTAACCTAATAACAGCAGCAGGTAAAAAGACTGTAGACAACAGGAGGGAGCAGCACGTTAGCAGGTAAAAGGACTGTAGACTGCAGGAGGGAGCAGCAGGTGTGATGTAACCCCGTAACAGCAGGTAAAAGTCTGTAGACTACAGGAGGGAGCAGCACGTGTGATGTAACCCATAACAGCAGCAGGTAAAAAGACTGTAGACTGCAGGAGGGAGCAGCACGTGTGATGTAACCTCATAACGGCAGCAGGTAAAAAGACTGTAGACTGCAGGAGGGAGCAGCACGTGTGATGTAACCTCATAACGGCAGCAGGAGGGCATTAAACCTTTCACAGGGGACATGAAGGCTTGTTCAGGTGAAGGTGGGAAGGGGAGGTACATTGGGTTCCCTGGAGGGATTCAGGGATCTAAAGAACGGCTTATAGTGATAAGATGCTGCCACCCTCGTGTGCCTTGTATCCACGTCTCGGCACAGTGTTGGCGGTTCATAGTAGTTTGGCTTCCTGGAAGAGCGAGATCTGGCAGAGCAGACGTTGAACGCTATGAACACGGTGAAATCTTGTTCGTGTTTCCTCGTCCAATCTGCACAAATGATTAGCCAATTATCTTTACAGCGGAGCATAGCGTGGATTGCGGCAGTAAACAGCCACCCGACCATAAAAGAGAGTAACGGGCGGGGGTGGGGGGGTGACAACGTGGCACTGCTGATACAGCAGAGATTGAGCGCCAGGGGATTGCTGCAGAGATTCCGGAATATTATCACGACAAGGAAGGTGCAGTAAACAGGTTTATTAAGCCAAAAGGAACAACAAAAATATCTTCAATTCAGAAAAAGGGACAAAAACAAAGCGAAAAAAAGGAGAAAACTAACAAGGGAATAACTGAAGCCCCAAGGTGCTGCGCACTCACCTGAAGGCTCAGGACAGGTGATACAACTCAGGTACAGATTCAGGTTCCAATAGCTACAAGGAAATCATCAGGGCAAACAACCAAAATCCTGCTGCACCAGGTGGAGGGCAGATCCGACCTAAATAGCCCCCACCCCAGGTGCAGCAGATGATGGGTAGAGAGAGCATTCAGGGCTCTGCTGACACCCGCTGGTGGCTACCGGTACAGCAGATGGGGTAATTGACCCCAGCCACCAGCCGGGCATCAGCCGAACCCGGGGTTCTAACTCTAAGTATTAAGAAGATCCGCCTGGTGTCAGAGTGGGGAAAACTGGGAACAGGTTAGAGAGAAGGAGCAGGAACTTACCTACACGTAGGTAGGAGGAATTGCCACGTGCCTTTTATGGACTTTGGGGGGGCTCAAAGCTCAATTCCCAGGGCTTTCCAACAATACCCCTCATGTGCAGACCCTTCCATAAGGAGGTTATACTAATACTATATATACTATTATATATACATTACCTTCTACTGGGGCTGTTTCTAGAGGAGGGTGAGCAATACTGAATACTGAATACTTAAATTGACCACCAACTAAGTACAGGATACATACAAGGAGATGCTATTTGTCAGGAGTTTCACCATTGGAACTATAAACAATAGACATATAATACCTATAAAACATATAATACATAGTAGTAACATAGTAGTGACAGGTAAAAGTTCAGTGCATGTTAAGGAAGGTGACTGCCTTGGGCAACAAGGACTTTGGGGGGGGGCTCAAAGTCGATTCCCAGGGCTTTCCAATGATGCCCCTCATGTGCAGACCCTTACATAAAGAGGAGTAAATGGGGGGGGGGGGAGTCGCTCCATCACTATTATTTATACAAAATGATTATTAATATTATTATTCAGGGCCTGGGAACCAATTTACCGCCCAGTTTAACCCTCTCATCATCTAAGCACCAAACATGTCCGGCTATGTGGAAAGACAGAGATTTGCCGCATATATCTGCAGATACATGTGGAAGCCACACTGCCCCGGCAAGTATGTTTAGTGTGGCCCTTAATCTATCTATATATATATATATATATATATATATATATATATATATATATCCCCCATAATAGGGACATGTACTGCAGGCCACCCATCAGTCTCATCTATGTATTAAGCACAAAACATGTCTGGCTATGTGGAGAGACAGAGGTTTGGTTGCACATATCTGCAGATACATGTGGAAGCCACACCGCCCCGGCAAGTATGTTTAGTGTGGCCCTTAATCTATATATATATATATATATATATATATATATATCCCCCATAATAGGGACATGTACTGCAGGCCACCCATCAGTCTCATCTATGTATTAAGCACCAAACATGTCCGGCTGTGTGGAAAGACAGAGATTTGCCGCATATATCTGCAGATACATGTGGAAGCCACACCGCCCCGACAAGTATGTTTAGTGTGGCCCTTAATCTATCTATCTATCTATCTATCTATCTATCTATCTATCTATCTATCTATCTATCTATATATATATCCCTCATAATAGGGACATGTACTGCAGATAGTAAAATACAGAGCTACTCACCTGGGAAGCTGCCGGCCTCCCTTTAGAACGCTCCACAGGGAGAGATCCATATTGATATCCTTACATAAGGAGGTTATGCTATTAGTATATATACTATTATTGTATCCCTCACGCACCGGGTGTCCGGCAAGTGACGGCAGGGAGCAGGTTCCTCTAGGCCCAGGGTACTCTACATGTGTGTTGTTAGTAGGTAAGGGTTAGAGTTGCTGTTAGGCACTTACCTCGTCGCCGTCCCGGGTCCCGCGACGCGCTGTCGGGCGGTCCCCGGCTGGTTGCTGCCCAGCGCTCCCCGGGCGTCTTCACTCCCCAGCGTGGTGGCGGCGGTCGGGGGTCGGCGGCGCGAGGTGGTGTCGGCAGCCGCGCCGCAGCCCGCTCTGCGCGGCTGCGCGGGCCCGGCGGGCTCCCTCACTGTCCGGCGCTTCCGCCTCCCGGCGGGGGCGCGCTCGATCATCTACGTGCTCGCGCGCGCGCGCGAGCACGTCACCTTTATGCCTCCCGGCGGCGCTTTCCCCAGCGCGCCCGCCGGGAGCGAGTTTGTTCCATCCAACCCTGGCCCTGCTCATAGAGGGAGCCCAGGGACTGGTCGGCCTGTCTGGCCTGGGCCGTCCAGTTCCTGGGACCACTCCCGTTTTTTACTGTTGCTCCAAGCACCTTCCTTCCCTCCTTTTTCCCTGTTTCCCATTGGCCAGACTTCCCTATATATCTGCACTATTCCAGTTTCCCAGTGCCCGTTATAGCTTCTGGGTTCTGGATGTGTGTTGCTGTACCTTAGTGAAGAATTTGGATTTGGATTTGGACCTCGACTATTCTTGCTAGCTGCCTGCCCTGACCTCCTGCTTTGCCTGACCACTCTCTTGCCTGACCCTCCTGTACCTCGCCTGTGACCTCCTGGACTTGACCTCGGCTACCCTCGACCATTCTTGTTATCTCCCTTGGATACCTCGCCTGTGACCTCCTGGTTTGACCTCGGCCTGATTTACGGACTTTCGCACCCGGCATCCTCATTCGGGATTCCCTGCCAAACACCAAGCTGCACCTTAAGCTATTATCCTTTGCGCCTGTTAAGTCCTGGGGGCAACCGACTGGGAGAGGCATTACCCGTGTCTCCTACAAGCGGGGGCTTGTCTATAGGCGGAAGTGGCGGTGGAGATTGGGGGATACTGGCTTAAGACAGACGGGTGTTTGGTACAGTCCTGACATTATAACGGGCCCGAAAGAAGAATGGACCAAATTCTGGAGCAGGTGCAGGCCTTGACAGCGGCGGTGGAGCACCTGGCTCATCGAGTTGCGGCCCAGGAGAACCGTCCTACTCCCATTGTCCCCACTTCTCAGGGGACTCCGGCCGCAATGACTGTGGAACCCAAGATCCCGCTCCCTGAAAAGTTTTTTGGCGATAGGGCAAAATTTGCCAATTTCCGGGACTCTTGTAAACTATACTTCCAGCTTCGCCCGGTTTCCTCAGGCTCACAGGAACAAAAGGTGGGCTTGATTATTTCCCTGTTGCATGGAGACCCTCAGTCTTGGGCCTTCAGCCTATCAGCTCAGGACCCCATCCGCCAGTCGGTGGATAGTTTCTTCGCTGCAATGGAGGTCCTTTATGATGATCCTGACAAAGGGGCCTCAGCTGACGCTAAGTTACGTACCCTCCGCCAGGGACGCCGTCCAGCCGAAGACTACTGTTCCGAATTCCGGCGTTGGGCAGTTGACTCACGTTGGAACAATCCTGCCCTCTGCGGCCAATTCCGACTAGGTCTGGCTGACTCTATCAAGGACACCCTGGTGAACTACCCGGAACCCCAGACTCTGGATGAATTGATGCATTTGGCCATCCGCATTGATCGCCGACTCCGGGAAAGGCGCCTAGAGAAAGGATCACATCCTGAATCAGCTGCAAAATCTGAGGCTCTAGTCGCTCAACCTGCAGAAGAGCCTATGCAGCTAGGTGCCACCAGGCTCACCGAAGGCGAGAGACGACGACGCCTATCCGAGGGGCTCTGTCTTTACTGTGGTGGGACCGGCCACATGGTTAGACTTTGCCCAAAGAAACCGTCGGGAAACTTCAGAGCCTAGGGGGTTTCGAGGGGGCCCTCCTAGGCTGTAAGGTATCTCCTCAAGTATCGTCTCCAGTTTTCGTCCCAGTTCAGTTTATGATTGGTGCTAAATGTGTTAATCTAAAGGCTCTTCTAGATTCTGGAGCAGCTGGGAATTTCCTAGACTCTGATCTAGCTCAGACTCTAGGAATTATGGTACAGACCTTGCCAACTCCTATCCGGGTTTCTGCCATTGATGGCACTCCAGTGGCCGGGGGGTTAGTTCGGTTCCAATCACCTCCTATGCAAATCAGAGTAGGAGCCAGTCATTCTGAGGTTATCAGGTTCCTGATTTTGAGCATGCCTGGTACTCCTTTGATTTTGGGGTTGCCATGGCTGCAGGAGCATAATCCTCAAATTGATTGGGTTTCGGGGCAAATTACCAAGTGGGGACACCAGTGTTTCCGGAACTGCCTAGAATTTCCCCTCAGGGTCACGCGCCTACTCCCTATGGGGATTCCAACTCCATATCTGGAGTTTGCTGATGTTTTTTCAGAAAAGGCAGCAGACAAACTTCCTCCCCATAGACCTTGGGACTGCCCAATAGAACTGCTCCCTGGTACGATGCCTCCCAGAGGGAGAATATTTAATTTGACCCGAGCGGAAACCCTTGCCATGCGGGAATATATCGCCGAGAACTTAGAAAAAGGGTTTATTCGGCCTTCATCTTCCCCAGCAGGGGCAGGGTTTTTTTTTGTGGAGAAAAAGGATGGGGGACTTCGCCCCTGTATCGATTACCGGGGCTTAAATAACATCACGGTAAAAAATAAGTATCCCCTACCGCTTATTGAGGGACTCTTTACTCAGGTGGTTGGGGCGCAGGTCTTCTCTAAACTAGATCTCCGAGGGGCCTATAACCTCATAAGAATTAGGCAGGGGGACGAGTGGAAAACGGCCTTTAATACCCTTGAAGGGCATTATGAATATTTGGTTATGCCTTTCGGCCTGTGTAATGCCCCTGCGGTCTTTCAAAGTTTTGTCAATGAAATTTTCAGGGATTATCTTGGCCGGTTTATGGTTGTCTATCTAGATGACATTTTAATTTTTTCTTCATCCCTTGACGAGCATCGTAAACATGTGTGCCTAGTTTTGCAGAAACTTAGGGAGAATTGTTTATATGCCAAGTTAAAGAAATGTCAATTTGAGGTATCTGAGGTTCCGTTCCTCGGTTACATTATCTCCAAATCTGGTCTGTCTATGGACCAATCTAAGGTGAGGGCTGTTTTAGAATGGGAGCAGCCCAGAGATCTGAAGGGCCTGCAGAGGTTTTTGGGTTTTGCCAATTTTTATAGAAGGTTCATTAAGAATTTCTCTGCCCTGGTTACACCATTAACTAACCTAACTAAGAAAAGCGGGTACCCCCCGGTTTGGCCGACTCAAGCTGTCCAGGCCTTCGGGAATCTTAAGAGGGTATTTAGCGCTGCTCCCGTCCTAGTCCATCCCGATGAACAACGACCTTTCCTTGTGGAGGTGGATGCTTCAGAAATAGCGGTCGGAGCGGTCTTGTCTCAATACCACGGCTCACCTGCACGCCTCCATCCATGTGCCTTCTTTTCCAAGAAATTCTCAGCGGCCGAAAGAAATTATGATATCGGCAACAGAGAATTACTGGCCATCAAACTTGCCTTCCAGGAATGGAGACACTGGCTGGAGGGGGCTCAGTATCCAGTTACGGTCTTTACGGACCATAAAAATCTAGAATACATCCAGTCCGCCAAGAGGTTAACGCCTAGACAGGCTCGCTGGTCCTTATTCTTTTCTCGGTTTAATTTTTCTATAACGTATAAGCCCGGGTCTAAAAATATAAAGGCGGACGCCCTGTCTCGGAGTTTCTCTCCCCCTGACTTACCGGAAAGGGTGGTTTCTCCCATCTTACCTCGCTCCCTAGTGGTGGCCGCCATCCAACCCCAACTTCCTGATCTTACTCAGTTCCAGGCCCAAGTTCCTCCTGGGAAACCCGCTTCAGCCCTGTTTGTGCCCTCTACTTACCGGTCTGAGTTCTTGTCCCATTTTCATGATACCAAAACAACCGGTCATCCAGGGATTAAGAAAACCATAGCTTTATTGTTACGCCAAGTTTGGTGGCCTTCTCTTAGGAAGGACGTTCAAAGGTTTGTCTCCGCTTGCAAAGTCTGTGCCCAAAGTAAGTCCTTGAGGAGCTCACCGGAAGGCCCACTCCTTCCATTATCCATTCCTGCCTCCCCGTGGACACATCTGGCCATGGATTTTGTTACTGACCTTCCCCCGTCTCAGGGACATACGGTTATTTGGGTAATTGTGGACCGCTTTAGCAAGATGGCCCATTTCGTCCCTTTAAAGAAACTCCCCTCAGCTCAAACTCTTGCTCAACTTTTCATTACTCATGTCTTTAGGATTCATGGTATTCCCATGGATGTTGTTTTGGATAGGGGGGTCCAGTTTGTCTCCCGATTCTGGAGGGCTTTCTGTGCCAAGTTGGGGTTCACCGTCTCCCTTTCCTCGGCCTTCCATCCGCAGTCGAATGGTCAAACCGAGAGAACGAACCAGTCCCTGGAACAATATTTGCGCTGTTTCACGGCGGGTTCTCAAACTGATTGGGCCTTCTTCTTACCTTTTGCGGAATTTGCTCTTAACAACGCCACGCATTCATCCACAGGGGTTTCTCCTTTCCACTGTGTTTATGGCAAGGATCTGAAGTTTTCTGCTCTTTCGGACCAACCCTCTAGAGTTCCCTCCGTGGATGAATGGGTTTCCAATTGGCCAGGGGAGTGGAATAAAATCCAGCAACATCTAACTAGGGCCGCTTGTCAACAGAAAAAATTTTCTGATCGCAAGCGATCGTCTAATTCTAACTTTAAAGTGGGTGACTGGGTTTGGCTTTCAACCAAGAATTTGGCGCTACGCCAACCCTCCGCTAAGTTAGGACCTAAGTTTATTGGCCCCTTCCCCATAACACACAAAGTTAATCAGGTTACATACCGGTTGGCCCTCCCTTCATCCATGAAAATCTGTAAATCCTTTCATGTTTCACTTCTTAAGTCCGCAAGAAACCATGAACCTAATAGTCCTCCTAGTCCTGTGGTAGTTGATGGGCATCAGGAGTTTGAGGTTGCCCGGGTCCTTGATTCTCGTTTCTTTCGGAACTCTCTTCAATATCTTATTGACTGGAAGGGATACGGTCCGGAAGAAAGATCTTGGGTCCCTGCCAGAGAAGTTCATGCGCAGAATTTGGTAAAGAGGTTTCATAGGGAGAATCCTTTAAAACCTAGTTTGGAGGGTCCAGTGTCCCCTCCTCAGGGGGGGGGTAATGTTAGGCACTTACCTCGTCGCCGTCCCGGGTCCCGCGACGCGCTGTCGGGCGGTCCCCGGCTGGTTGCTGCCCAGCGCTCCCCGGGCGTCTTCACTCCCCAGCGTGGTGGCGGCGGTCGGGGGTCGGCGGCGCGAGGTGGTGTCGGCAGCCGCGCCGCAGCCCGCTCTGCGCGGCTGCGCGGGCCCGGCGGGCTCCCTCACTGTCCGGCGCTTCCGCCTCCCGGCGGGGGTGCGCTCGATCATCTACGTGCTCGCGCGCGCGCGCGAGCACGTCACCTTTATGCCTCCCGGCGGCGCTTTCCCCAGCGCACCCGCCGGGGGCGAGTTTGTTCCATCCAACCCTGGCCCTGCTCATAGAGGGAGCCCAGGGACTGGTCGGCCTGTCTGGCCTGGGCCGTCCAGTTCCTGGGACCACTCCCGTTTTTTACTGTTGCTCCAAGCACCTTCCTTCCCTCCTTTTTCCCTGTTTCCCATTGGCCAGACTTCCCTATATATCTGCACTATTCCAGTTTCCCAGTGCCCGTTATAGCTTCTGGGTTCTGGATGTGTGTTGCTGTACCTTAGTGAAGAATTTGGATTTGGATTTGGACCTCGACTATTCTTGCTAGCTGCCTGCCCTGACCTCCTGCTTTGCCTGACCACTCTCTTGCCTGACCCTCCTGTACCTCGCCTGTGACCTCCTGGACTTGACCTCGGCTACCCTCGACCATTCTTGTTATCTCCCTTGGATACCTCGCCTGTGACCTCCTGGTTTGACCTCGGCCTGATTTACGGACTTTCGCACCCGGCATCCTCATTCGGGATTCCCTGCCAAACACCAAGCTGCACCTTAAGCTATTATCCTTTGCGCCTGTTAAGTCCTGGGGGCAACCGACTGGGAGAGGCATTACCCGTGTCTCCTACAAGCGGGGGCTTGTCTATAGGCGGAAGTGGCGGTGGAGATTGGGGGATATCGGCTTAAGACAGACGGGTGTTTGGTACAGTCCTGACAGTTGCAGGAAAAGGTTAGTACTCACTGTTGCCGCTTGGAAAGATGTACAGCAGTGCAGTAGATGAAAGTAGAGGTCCTCTTTATTTAATCCACAAGCAAACAGCAAACGCGGAACAGGTACAATATCCACCCAGTTACAGGTCTGGTTCTGTCCATAGTCACAGGCACAATTAGAAAGTATGTTTCCCATGGAGCATAATGTCCTTTGCTGGATCTCTCCCCCTTCTCTCTGTTAGAGTCTCTTACTCCTCCTACTGCTCCTGCTCCTTTACAATTCAAGATGGTGAATCACACACTGGCTTTGGTTTGGGGGTTCCCTTTATCCCTTCTCACTACCTTCCAGAACCTTCTGTCACATGTTCGGCCTCATGTCCAACATCTGATTGGTTGGTCTCTAAATCATCTAACCAATCACTATCCTTCTAGTTATAACTATGTTTCTACTCTGCATCCTGTTATAATTAACAACCCTCCTGACTTCTAGAACAATCCCCATTATAGCCTATGGCCTAATGTTAGTCTATGGCCTAAACCCACTACTGCCATCTTGAGTCTATTTTAGGTTATGGCACTCCTAATGCACTTCCATGGGTAGAAACCACAAAAGAGCTTTATGTATGGTTAACTCTATTTATACAGGTTCTTATTAGTTAATACTAGTTATACCCAGGCCCCTACATATATATACATTACCTTCTACTGGGGATGTTTCTAGAGGAGGGTGAGCAGGGTGATCACCCTGGGCAACAAGGACTTTGGGTGGGCTCAATGTCCGATTTCCAGGGCTTTCCAATGATGCCCCTCATGTGCAGGTTCTTACATAAGGAGGGTCAATTGGACCTTCTACCCAACTACACCATATGGTCCTCTACTGGCTATTATATATATATTACCCTCTACCAGGGCTGTTTATAGAGCAGAGTGATCGCCCTGGGCAACAAGGACTTTGGGGGACTCAAATTCAATTCCCAGGGCTTTCCAATGATGCCCCTCATGTTTCTAGGGCAGGGCGAGCAGGGTGATTGTCCTGGGCAACAAGGACTTTGGAGGGCTCAAATGCCCCCCATATGCAGACCCTTACATAAGGAGGGTCGATTGGACCTTCTACCCAACTACACGCTATCGCCATCCCAATGGTCCTCTACTGGCTATTATATATAAAAACAAGGCGGGGATTCCCACGATCCCCCAATAAATACCCGAGTGAAGAAAGTGCCAACACTAGCATATAAAAAGTATCAAAATCATTTTTATTATGTAACCAAACCAACATATATAGACACTTTTTAGACAATCTAAAAACATATACACAAAAAACACACCGGGGGGCGCCAGCACCATGTCCCCATAATAAATATACTGAATCCCAATGTCCCCACAACCTACCCTAATGTTCCCAGATAGTCAATACAATGCGAAGAATAATACAATATAATAAAACGAATGAACAATAAAAAATTACACTGTATCAATTCATAATGTGCAAATTGTATACTCACATAAAAGGCTCGATTCAGAGAGACATAAAATGAATTTCGTTTTTGTGTCGATCTGTTTTTTTTTTTAATGTTCCCGCTCTGGTATGAGTGTACGAGCGATTCTATACATGCATCGCAAGCCTTCTGTAAAGTCTTCGTCCGTTCGTATGCCAACGAGAATGTCATTTTCCAGCTTTCGTTTTCCGTTATATTTTACAACGTCGGCTTTCGTTTTTGCCCTTTTTCCATCGTCTCCTTCCACGAATCATTTACGTTTCCCGTTAGATTCTGTTTCCCTTTTGCAATAAATAATCGTCCAGATGAAAATCCTTACGATCTTACGCCTGCGCACTACAAACTTAACTCATTAAAGTGCTCGCCTACATATTTGCCACCCTCACTCCTACTACAATGTTTAGCTAAACCACTTAGCACTATCCTCCATCTTCCCTATTGGACCCTTAAAGCTCACCCAAACCAAACCATTTTAGCCCCCTAAAACTTACCCAAATCACTTCTCGGTCATGTGAATATTCATCTTTAAATATTTCTGGGCCCATTAGTTTTGTGTTAATGTATTTTGTAAATGAAATGACACTGAAACTTTTATTTATTTATTTTTTCCATCATAAAATATAAAATACTAAAATATTTTGATATTTTAAAATTTTTACAACTATAAAAAACAAAATCCATAGCAATGGCAGGCCACAGAACATTATTCTTCATCTGTGGTCCCCAACGAGTTGCGCAGCTCCTGCATCTCGCCCACCAACTGAAGGACCCTGACACTCAGTTGTGCCACTCTGGCACGTGTGGTCACCTGTTAAAAAACGTAAATTAAAATATTGGTATAACCTAGTTGGGGTCATACTGCATGACCCCCCCCCCCCCCCGTATGGTCCAAACACCTAAATCTGAACCAGAGGGCCCTCGCCACCACAGGCCGGGTTTTGCATAGTGCCCGATTAGAGAACCCCTGGCCCGCATTCTGCAGGCAAAGAACGGGCATCAGGAGCAAGGCCAGGAGTGGATATCCAGAATCCGCTGAAAGAATTTAAAAATACTAACATAAAATACACATTCTAAGCTACAATATTGTTTAACATGTCATCAAGGGCTAAAAACAGCCATAGGTTAAGTCATGAGTCATTAACTATATTCATTGGCATACAGTGAAAATGGATTGATGGAATGTGAGCAAACTTACCCAGGAGCCATCCACCAGATAATTCTCCTGACTCTAACTGACGAAATAAGCCGAAGCTCTGCAATATAGAAGCATCATGGGACGACCCTGGATGCCCTGCAAGAACACTGAGGAATCGCATAGCTGGACCAAACACTGCTTGTATGTTGTGCGAGTGGCACATCTTGCGGTTGCTGCAACCAAATATAAAATAATTACACAAAGCAAAGGTAACCGACTAAAACAATAACTCCTACAACAAATTAAGATTCAAGTTCAACAATCCAAATATAATTCACAAAGGACATAAGTCTAAAAAAATATAGCAATTATATGGATGTGTGGGAAAATAAATGTTTACATGCTAAGGACTAATTAAGGTCAGCATTAAAATGCATCTATAAGGCATACATGAAATGTATCGATTCAGGTATGCATTGCTATACAATTTATGGCCTCGGCCATGCTGATACATGCAATGCCTTGGTGCTAAAGGCGCGCAGACTCCTCCACATAGCCGCAAAACATGTTCAACAATAGCAATCCGAGTCCTCAAAGGTCCCGTAAGTGGTTCGGAAATGAAACGGATTTATAGGGTGGTGATCCATCGGCAATCAGCTCTCTGAATCAGACGCAAGCCCATCCCAACAACGGAAGTTATCTGAACCAACGGAAAATATCAGATTTTGTTTGGAAAATGATCCGAACTAACGGAAATGTTCCGATTTGCTTCCGTTCATCGAAAGCGCATTCCCGAACGTTCGTACGAATGAAAAATGAACGAAAAAATGACAAACACCCACCAAAACTTTCACAGACAGCTACGGAAGTCCGGACGAATGTGTCTCTGAATCGAGCCTCAAGTGCTGAAGTGCCAAATATATCAAGGACCAGTCGGGATAGGATAAGTTACATACATTTCAAGCAATGACACAATTAAAAAAAGGGCATCAGGGACAAACCAGCTGGGGCTGGTGATTTTCGGGGGGGGGGGGGGGGCAGCTGGTACTTAGCACTTTATGTGAGTATATAATTTGCACATTATGTCTTATTTTTTATTGTTCATTAGTTTTATTATATTGTATTATTCTTTGCATTGTATCTGGGAACATTAAGGATTAGGGATTCAGTATATTTATTATGAGGACATGGTGCTGGTGCCCCCCGGTGTGTCTTTTGTGTATATGTTTTTAGATTGTCTAAAACGTGTCTATATATGTTGGTTTGGTTACATAATAAAGATTCTTTTGATACTTTTTATATGCTAGTGGTGCCACTTTCTTCACCCGGGTATTTTTTGGGGGAACGAACACAATTTTTTGGGGGTTCTGCACCGCTGAGTAACCAATGGTAAGAAAGGGTGCAAGCCTTAGAGGGACCCAAACACAATCGTGTCTGTATAAGCAACCAAACAATACGAAGAAAAGGTCGCCAGACCAGCAGAGCTGCACAACCAAAAGATATGTTATAAAAATCTATCAGGCTGATTCATCACTAACGCCAGGTAGCGACAGATAAGCGTCTGTAGCAGCATTTCAGAGCGCCCGCTAGTAGTCGCTGTGCTCGGCCGTGGGTCGCTAGTTCAGAGCGCCTCAGTCGCTGTGCAGCAATGATGAATACATTGTGAGGAGTTGCTATATGACCAGTACAGTGCTGTATGGGAGCGTATGTTAGCGACTAGCCATAGCGACTGACTCACAACATATTCAGCAAAAAAACAGCCTCACAAATCTCTGGTGCAGTAAAATGCTTCTCTGAAGCCCAGAGTCTGTTTTTCAGCATGTATCCACCAGTAACAAAGTGAAAACATATGGAATGACATTGTAATAACATTGTAACATGACACATTAATGCCAGACCTGTGATGTCATTTCTGCAGAAATATATAAAAAATGAAAAATTTTTCAAAAAATTGCTTTTTCTAGACCAGAAGAGGTCACAACATTATTTGAGATTTTTTGTTTAAAGAGAAGAAAAGGATCGTCCATAGAAATGTATGGGAGAGTGACAGGTAGCGAGAGGTAAGACGTGGCGCTCTGCAAGGATGAACGCTGGCGCTGTACGCTGAGCCTGTGATAATGATGAATCGGACGTTACATGGCGCTGTTCCAATCGCTCACCAGATTCCTCTTCAAAAATGTAATTGCTGCCATGTCCGGAGTTCACCTGTCGCTACCTGTCATTAACCAGGCGCTATCCCTTCTTAAATAAGGGCCTAAGTATCTTTATTACTGTATCACAAGGCAATAAAACATATAAACACATTTACATTACAACATAACACAAACAAATAAAACATATATAACATCGCTGGATGGACCTATAGGACTCATTATATAAATATAAACCCTAATACCATAATTCAAGTGCAATCATTATTATTAAATCCATTATTAATTCCATAATTTAATATAGTCAATAAATATATAATTTTTACTGCAAAAAGGAAATCGTAGAATGCAAAGAAATATATATGATTCAAGGCAACTGGATAACAATATTGTGTCAACAAAATACTAATAATAACGTGCAAAGTGCTTGAAAGACAAATCAATTCTAAAGCTAAAAGTGAAATTACAATGACTAAAAATTCACAGCAATCAAATTCTGCATCTAGAAATCAGTAAAGCCTGAGGAAGGCGAAATAGTAACTACCAATAATATCAGCATGTATATATTATATTATATATATATCATATTATCTATTATTATATTATATATTGTACACTGACTTGTATAAGTGGCTACTCGGGCATGTGCACACCAATTAATATTGAGACTGGTGTGGTTATTATATATATATATTACCTTCTATTAGAGCTGTTTCTAGGGCAGGGCGAGCAGGGGGACAGCCCTGGGCAACAAGGACTTTGGGGGGGGGGGGGGCGCCTTTACCCCAGCTGTTGTCTGCTGGCGGGTCAGTGGTGGAGGCAATAAGTGTGAGCCTCCATATTGGGCTCAGTCATGGGGAAGGGCACCACCTGCTGGTAAGGTAGAGGCACAGCACACACATGTATGGGAGCAGCAGCAGCATCGGAGCGGAGGGCAGAATATTTTCCTTCCCGCAGTGCCGGGCCATATTTAGGGCCATATTTAAGAAGGGATAGCGCCATGTAGCGGTTGGTTAATGACAGGTAGCGACTGGTGAACGCCGGACACGGCAGCAATTACACATTTATCAAGCAGAATCTGTTTAGCGACTGGGATAGCGCCATGTAGCGTCTGATTCATCATTATCCCAGCCTCAGCGTACAGCGCCGGCGTTCAGCTTTGCACAGCGCCAGGTATGACCTCTCGCTACCTGTCTCTCTCCCATACATTTCTATGGACGTTCTTTTATTTCTCTTTAAACGGGGTTTTTGTTTTTTTTTCAAAAAATCACTAATAATTCTGTGACCTCTCCTGACATTGAATAAGCAGTTTTTTCACATTCTTTTCATTTTTTTATATATTTCCTCAGAAATGACATCACAGCTCTGCCATTATAGTGTCATGTTACAATGTTGTTACAATGTAATTCCATATGTTGTCGCTTTGTTACTGGTGGATAGATGCTGAAAAACAGACTTTAATCACACAGCCTCCTGCGCTCTGGGCTTCAGAGAAGCATTTTTCAGCGCCAGAGATTTGTGAGGCTGTTTTTTTGCTGAATATGGTGTGAGTCGGTCGCTATGAGCAGTCGCTACCATGCGCTCCCATACAGCGCTGTACTGGTCAAATAGCGCCTCCTCACAATGTATTCAACATTACTGCACAGCGAGGCGCTATAAACTAGCGACTCACGGCCGAGCACAGCGACTACTAGCAGGCGCTTTGAAATGCTGCTACATACGCTCATCTGTCGCTACCTGGCGTTAGTGATGAATCAGCCTGCCCCTGTTCATGTTGCCCTAGGCACTTAAAGCACTGGCGCCCCCTTTTGTTCAGTGACATTGAGAAGGGTCGGGAAAAAAAAAGAGCTGGAAGGAGAAAAAGAATAGAAAGACTGACAGAATAAAGAAAGGGAAGGAAAGAAAAAAAGAATAGAAGGAATTATAGGAAAAAGACTGGAAAGAATAGAATAGAATGAAACAAAGAAACAAGAGTAAAAGGATTAACAGAAATGATAGAAGTAAAGATGAAAGAAAGAAAAGAAAATGACAGAAAGAACAGATGAAAAAAGAAGCAAAGAAAGAAAAGAATAAAAGAAAGAAAGAAAGAAAGAAAGAAAGGTGGCCCCCAGAATGTGCGGCGGCCCTGGCACCTGCCTGGGTACATCCAGTGCTGACGCCTGCCCTGATCTTCTGGTGTAGGGGGGAGAGCACAGGAGGGGGGGGGGGGCACCACCGAATGCATAAACTGTGCTGCACTTAAAGTGGACCAACACCCACCCCCAGACGCACCACAAAGCTTACCTTATCCCCGTTTCTTGCGCGTCCCTCTAGCAGGGCGCCGTTTGTGAATGGCCGGCGTGGGCGCGCTCCCTGTAAGAGGGATGCGTGAGAGGCGGCCTCAGCTTGTCCGTCGCTTGTCCGTCGCTTGTCCGTCGGCGGCGAGGTGAGTTTTTGGGGCTTTCTGGGGGGTTTCACACAGCGATCGGGGGGCCCCGCGGAAGTGGACCAACACCCAAGATAGTGAAAATTCTGGGTGTTGGTCCACTTTAATATCGACAATTCAAAGCACAAGAGGGACAGTGGATAATAGATCCACCTAAAGAAGGAGAAGGAGAAGGAGCACCAATAAATAAGCACAAAAATATGTTATATACATAAATTTATTGTACAAAAAAGAAAATCACAAGACACAATAACACACTACAACACAATCACTGCACAGAACTCCGCAATACATCCAGTGCTGCCAAGAACAGGCAGAACATAATTGGCTTGATGCAGAGCCTCCCCGTTCAGCTCCCCTGTGCGTTTCCCCGTTGGTTTTGGGCTTTGATCGGGTCAGGAAAGGGTGCTACGTTGATTTTAGTGTGCGCTTATGCGCTCAGGTGTGCGCTCAGCCGCCTTTCCGATTGTCGGCTCGCACGAGGCTGTTTCCCGGGAAAACGGACGCCTCGTTCATTGGTCCGTTTTTTTCAGTGATGCAGAGCCTTGATTTCCGATTGAAATCAGCCTAATAAAACGGGGCCGCCGAGCCTTCACTTACGGCAAGTTTGACCAGCCGTATTGGAGCTCCGTACTATTTGGGAATGCATTCCTCTGTGGGCCAACATCAAAGGCGCCAGCTACGCCGTTCTGAGTATGGCAGAAACCAGGCTGCAGCGCACGCCTTTGGACATCGATGGCATGAGTGACGTTGACCTATTCGAGCTCACCCGCCTTAACCGTGTTTCTCTCCATGCCTTGTATAGCGAGCTGCGGCCATGGTTAGCTCCACCACAAGAAAGGGGCATGCAATTGCAGGTATGACCAAATTGGTTGGCTGCCTGCAATTTTTGGCGAACGGCTCGTTCCAGAGACTGGGTGCCTTCTCCCTGGGGATGTCCCAGTCTACGCTGAGCCGCAGCCTAACCAAGTTTTTGGATGGCATGGCTACCCTGGCACAGAATTACATTTTTTTCCCTCAAACAGGGGAAGCCTGGAATGCGGTTAAGTTGGGCTTTTATAACATAGCCGACATGCCCAACGTCCTTGGTGCAATCGATTGCACACATGTCTCGCTCATCCCCCCTGCGGACCAGGAATATCTGTTCAGGTATGTGGTTTGGGTCTGCTTTTTTTCTGGTTATCACACATTTTTTATGGCTCACACTAATTACACTTGTGTTTTGCTTGGTGCAGGAACAGGAAGATGGGCCATTCCATCAATGTTCAGGCAGTGGCGGGCCCTGATCTTCAATTTTTCAGTCTGTTTGCTGGCTTTCCTGGGTCCACGCATGATGCGCACATTTTGAGGAACTCCAGCCTCTATCAACGGTTTCAATCTGGAGATATTTCTGGAGGATGGTTACTGGGTATGTGTATTAAAGTTGTATTTCTTGGCCCCCAGGTTTGAATGTGGATTTGCCACTACCCCACTAATCTGTGAGACCTTTCCTGGAAACTTGAAAAGGTTTTTGGTTTAATTAATGGGTGAAAGTATTCTCCACTATTGGCTTATGTTCTGGCCCTCTTATCTCAGTAGCATTACGCAGACATTTTTAAGGAGTGTACAGGTTGCATGTGTTTGTAGGCTCAGTAAAAATGTCAATTCCTCCCACCATACCTAGCTCACCTATTTGTCCCTGTGTACTAATGTTTCTATGTTACTAATGTTTCTATGCACACCTAAACCTTTTTTAGGCATCCACCTTATGTTTGTATTTTGTATTTTTGCAGGTGACTCAGGCTATCCCTTGTTACCATGGCTGCTCACACCCATCCTGCACCCATCTTCCCAGGCACAGGAGCGCTACAACACAACCCATAGGAGGTCTCGCTCTGTGGTGGAACGTGCCTTTGGGTTGTGGAAGATGCGTTTCCGATGTCTGGATCACAGTGGGGGTTCTCTTCAGTATCAGCCTGGCAAGGTTATCAAAATAATTATTGCTTGTGGGGTCCTGCTCAACCTTGCCATTAGAAGCAGGATTGCTCGATATACTGACCTGGGTGCAGAACCTTTCCCTATTTCTGACGAGCAGACCCCTCCTTACACTGGTACACCAAGTGGGCCAGCACACACAATCCGTGCTGACCTTGTGGCCAATGTATTTTCTTGAAACCACCCCCTGTCTGCAGGCTGGGGAAGATTAAATCACACCTAATAAGTGTTACATGCTGGTCACAAAGCGACTCTAAATGCATTTGGCCTTTAC
This sequence comes from Gastrophryne carolinensis, assembly GCA_027917425.1. Lineage (NCBI taxonomy): Eukaryota > Metazoa > Chordata > Amphibia > Anura > Microhylidae > Gastrophryne > Gastrophryne carolinensis. The sequence continues at coordinate 188,992 of CM051243.1, forward strand.
CTCTGCTGCCGGCGCATGTCCATTTTTGGGCAACTATATGATTTCAGGTCCACAACTGTCCGCTTGATTTGTTCAGTATCTCGATGGACAGAACACCATAATGTACCCAAACAGCATTGTCAACAGCCATGCTTTGTGCTTATCAAAAACGGCCTGTTAGGGACCCACGGCGTGGTTAGCGCCCACATGGGTGTGTGTTGTCCCCTGCATCACTTGAAATAGATGGTTGGCTATCTGGGGAGTCGTGTGTGGTTTTTGGGCTGGTGGTTGAGAATGGGTTAATGTCTCCTTGCTCCTGCGTTTTGGGGAATGTGCCTGTGTCTGTGGAGTCCCCACCGTTTTAGTTGGTGCATGTTCTACATGTGTCTTGTGCCTGCTTTTGTGTTTTATTTAGGATGAGGCATGTGTGCGGCTGGCTCTTTGTGCTCCCTTTAGGTCTGCCCATATTGATATGGTATCCCACACCAAGCGGAGTGCCTTGAACTTGAAATATTTTTACAACTGCGGTTGCGCACCTGCGCGCACGCACGCACGTCACCGCGGGGGAACGTCAGAGCTAGAATTTGAAAAAGAAGCCAAGATGTCCCCCGCCGTCTTTACAACGGAGCAGGACGAGCTCATCATCGATGTGAGTATGCGAGCGAGCGAGCGTGCGTTTATGTGCGCGCACACATTCCTTGTAATAAAAAAAGAAAAAAACGCAAGAATAGTCTGAAACAACTTAGTTTGTCACCTTACAGACCAGCCCACCTTAGTTTAACCCATGTACGCAGCCTACATGCAGATAGCAGAACTAGGGCAATGTGAGGCAGCAAGAGGTTAATAAAGTGACTTGATTTAGGCCAGGAAACTTGTTAATGTATTTTATGGATTAATGGTGTGTCCTTGTCTCTTTTTCTAACAGATGATGCTGAGGAATCGCTACGACTTCCTGCCGTCAGATTATGACAAGCGGACGTTGGCCCTGGCGGTGGTGGACGCGATTGAAAGAAGATCCCAAACCACCTATACCTTCACTCAGATCGCCCAACACTGGTCTGATTTAAAAAGAAGACATAAGCCCCGGGTGAGGCGGTACTTCAACCAACATTTTCCATGTAAGTGTAGAAAATGTAAATGCACCTATAACCCTGGCATCGCCTGGGCGTGGTTTAATGATTGTGTTTGTATTTCAGCCCATGAATGGAATATGCGGTTCCGCCCCACCCGGACCAGGACACGCAGCCCAGTGTTGGGCGAAACAGGTGAAGGTGTAGGTGGCCCACCGCCAGGGTCAACGGCCACCCCCTCCTCTGTAAGTGACTCGGAGGAGCCGCTGGACCTCAGCATGCAGGGGAGGGGGCAATCTGACGGCAGGGAGTCGAGCAGAACAGAGCCTCAACCTGACTCCGGTAAGGGAAATACTCATGTGCACTATTGATGTAGATTCAGACGTCGCTGGAACATCCCAAGGGATGAGTGAGGAAGGGGGAGAGGAGGAAGAGGTTGCTGGGGAAGGTGAGTAGATTGATACCTAGAAGCCTAACCTAATATTATATTAATGAAAGAACAACAGTCTCTAATATCAGTGTGTTTGTCATTCATACAGATTCCCAACTGCCACAGAGGGAGTATGAATGGAGACTCCGCCCCCGACGCAATGTGCGGCCTAAACCTTGTAAGTGGTGTTTATTTAAACTAAAGTAAATGAGCAAACATTTCCATTTTACCAAAAAACAAATTTAACAGTTCCCTCAAAATGTATCCAAAAAAGCCCTTAAAGCGGACCTTAACTATGAATAAGAGGCTAGCTTAGATAGTTCCCACATCCTGTACATACAGATTGTCCACCTTACAAATCATCTTACCAACCTTTCCCAGAGCACATCTCGGCTCTGTGTGAGCAAAGCACAGCTATAACCCACCCCCTGTACCTTATCCCACTCTCCTCTCCTCAGTAAGTGTGATGCTTCAGAGTCAACATGGCGTTGCACGTATCCTAAATTCCTGAACTGAGTTGCAGCCCAGTGGGGGAAAGAATAATAATTTATTGACTACAAAATTAATATATATTAGTTTAAGATGCTGGGGCAACGTTTCTGAAGAGTTTGGCCTTTTCATTAAAACACTCAGAAGGTCCCATTTAATAAGTGCACAAACAATCAAAAAACAAAACAAAAAAAAAAAAATGCTAAAGTAATGTTGTTTTTCATTCACAGATCAAAGAACACAGGCTACAGACCCCGAGGCCTAATTTTTAAATGTTTTAAACCAAATGTAAATATGTTTTTTATCATTTTCCCAAAAAAAAAAAAATTTATTACAAAAACTCCAAAAAAAAAAATATATATTAATAAATAATTAATAAGATTTCGAGAGTTGTGTTTCCTGCAAAAGTACCATCACACAACATCAGCACACATTTACATTACACACCAAAGGTTTAGATATGGGACAATAAAAAGAAAAAAAAAAAAACAATAAAGGTATGCATTAAGGACAAGGGAGAAGGAACTACTAGATGATTTAGGTATGCATTATGGACAAGGAAACTCACACCTAAAAAAGCAACCAAAAAAAAAAAATGGCTCAAATTTGCATTTGTGGCCATATGCATATTCCAAGGGAGTTTGAGGGATGTGCGCTTGCGTGTAGCCAGATTGCCAACTGAAGAGCCATGGAGATGTAAGTATACTTGCTAAAACCACCAAAATGGAAGGTCAAATACGACGGAAACCAAGCAGGTACGTTCAAAAAGCCAGGAAAAATCAGGGAAAAACGGGCCGCCCGTGTGAACGTGAACGGGAGCCCCGATCAAATTGAAGGCACCCGAGAGAGCAAAAAAAGCTTTCCGAGTAAAGTGAAATTGACGGATCAGTTAGGGAGCCATTCCGACCGAGGCTCTGCATCACATTTGAGCCACGATTCAAACGGGAGACCCGGACAATCGGAAGGTTTTAAGGGCAGTTCAGAGGAGGCTCTGCATCAGGCCCAATATCCGGGAATCAATATTTAAATCACCAATTGTTACAGTATTTACCCAAATCCTAATATAAATCAATTGAAGAGACAATCAAACAATCCAAACAGTAATATAAAGCGACCAGTGCAACAGAACGTATATCAATACCTGGAATAAAGGAACCATATTCTAAATGCCACCCAAAGAAATATCTGTATAAAGTGCAAAGAATAGTGCAAGCAATCAAACTGTAGATATATAAGTAATCATGGACCCAAAGAGTGCAAGTGCATAAATATAAGACATGATAAAAAGCAAAAACAGTAAATACTGCACCATAAGCCAAACAGTACAACCGCTCCACATGTATCCAAAGGGGGAGATGCAGGGGGACACCTGCGCACGCGGCCGCCTGCGCCACTTCATTCATATCCATTTTATCCATTCATATTTTTGCTTTTTATCATGTCTTATATTTATGCACTTGCAATCTTTGGGCCCATGATTACTTATATATCTACAGTTTGATTGCTTGCACTATTTTTTGCACTTTATACAGATATTTTGTTTTTTATTTTTTTATTATTTTTTTGGGGTGGCATTTAGAATATGGTTCGGGAGCATTTGTAAGGAGGCATTAATATGCCAACGACTTTTTTCTTCTTTTCTTTTTCTACTGTAGCAGTAACGTCAGCGCCCCCCCTGCAAGTGACCACCCTAGGCACAGGCCTTGGTTTGCCTAATGGTAAATACACCCCTGCCACAGTGAGGGTGATGTTACCCAGAAACTGCCCCGGCCTTCTACCCCAGCAGCACTGTGCAGCTTCCAATGGACATCTGGGACTAAACATGTGGGGCAGTTCTGGCCTGGAGAGGTAGGGAAACAAGCCTGTGACCAGGAGGTGGCAGGTTCAGTTCCCAACCATCGGACATGACTGAAGTGCCCTTAAACATGGCACCTAACCCCCGATTGCAGCGGCCACAGCAGCAGTGTTCTGTGCGTACAGGGCTCGCTCCCCTCTTCTTGGTGTACAGTTGCCAATCTACGTCTACGTACAGACTTGGTGTACAGTCGCCAATCTACGTCTACGTACAGACTTGGTGTACAGTTGCCAATCTACGTCTACGTACAGACTTGGTGTACAGTTGCCAATCTACGTCTACGTACAGACTTGGTGTACAGTTGCCAATCTACGTCTACGTACAGACTTGGTGTACAGTTGCCAATCTACGTCTACGTACAGACTTGGTGTACAGTTGCCAATCTACGTCTACGTACAGACTTGGTGTACAGTTGCCAATCTACGTCTACGTACAGACTTGGTGTACAGTTGCCAATCTACGTCTACATACAGACTTGGTGTACAGTTGCCAATCTACTTCTACGTACAGACTTGGTGTACAGTTGCCAATCTACGTCTATGTACAGACTTGGTGTACAGTTGCCAATCTACTTCTACGTACAGACTTGGTGTACAGTTGCCAATCTACGTCTACGTACAGACTTGGTGTACAGTCGCCAATCTACGTCTACGTACGGACTTGGTGTACAGTTGCCAATCTACGTCTACGTACGGACTTGGTGTACAGTTGCCAATCTACGTCTACGTACAAACTTGGTGTACAGTTGCCAATCTACGTCTACGTACAGACTTGGTGTACAGTTGCCAATCTACGTCTATGTACAGACTTGGTGTACAGTTGCCAATCTACGTCTACGTACAGACTTGGTGTACAGTTGCCAATCTACGTCTACATACAGACTTGGTGTACAGTCGCCAATCTACGTCTACAATGCTGATGTCAGGAACTATACACTCAGTGGAGGGTTCAGGAACTGGACACATATTGGAAGATGTCAGGACATGGAAGGGATATAACAGGGACTGGCTGGGCCGGGTTAGGAGTGGTAGAGGCCCCTGGCGGAGAAAGGTTGGTGGGAGCCCCTATACGCCTAGAGGAAGGAAAACAGGCCTGTGACCGGGAGGTGGCAGGTTTAGGGCAGCCCCCTAAACTCCGGGTACCCCGTGGGGGAGAAAGGTTGGTGGGGGCCCGTATACTGGGGCAGTTATGGCCTAGAGGTAGGGAAATGGGCTTTTTCCCCAACGGAAGGTGGCAGGTTCCCAACTATGACTGAAGTGCCCTTGTGCAGGGCACCTAATCCCCAATTGCTCCCCGGGTGCTGAGTTTAGGGCAGCCCACTGCTCCGGGTACCCCGTGGCGGAGAAAGGTTGGTGGTGGCCCGTATACTGGGGCAGTTATAGCCTAGAGTTAGGGAAACTGGCTTTTCCCTAACGAAAGGTGGCAGGTTCAATTCCCAACCATGACTGAAGTGCCCTTGTGCAGGGCACCCAACCCCCAATTGCTTCCCGGGTGCTGAGTCTAGGGCAGCCCCCCGCTCTGGGTACCTCGTGGGGGAGAAAGGTTGGTGGGGGCCGTACACTGGGGCAGTTATGGCGTAGAGGTATGGAAACTGGCTTTTCCCTAACGGAAGGTGGCAGGTTCAGTTCCTAACCATGACTGAAGTGCCCTTGTGCAGGGCACCTACCCCCAATTGCTCCCCGGGTGCTGAGCTTAGGGCAGCCCAGCGTTACGGGCACATGTGCACTTCACTGCTCCTTAGTGCGTAATTCACTTGTGTGTATAGTCACCAGACCTCCCCACTTTTGAAAGCCGAAAAGAGGGACAAAAGAAGCCACGCCCCCAGCCACACCCTCAGCCATGCCCTTAAAGGGAAACACCACCTAAGAATTAAATAGGGCATCCCTCGTTACACAACCCGTTAGGGGCGACACAGACACACACACAGACAAACAAAGGAGGGGCGGCAGCCGCTCAGACCATTTTATAACTAACCTGGGAGGTGCACGTTAGCGGGGAAATTAGGATACACAAGGCTTAAAGGAGCCACAGCACTCAAACCAGTTAGCTTGCTGACCAACCTACAATCTGTCTGTGTGTGTGGACCAAGTCTCTGTTTTTAACCAAGTTTAGAGACAGATTGTAGGCTGGTCTGCGAGCTAACAGGGTTGAGTGCTGTGGCTCCTATAAGACATACACACAGATACACAAATACACACAAACACACACACATAGACACACAGACACATACACACACAGACACATACACACACACATAGACACACAGACAGACACAAACACACACAGACACATAAACACACACATAGACACACAGACACATACACACACACATAGACACACAGACACATACACACACAGACACATAGACACACAGACACATAAACACACACATAGACACACAGACACATACACACACACATAGACACACAGACACATACACACACAGACACATAGACACACAGACACATAGACACACAGACACATACACACACACATAGACACACAGACACATACACACACACATAGACACACAGACACATACACACACACATAGACACACAGACACATACACACACAGACACATACACACACACATAGACACACAGACACATACACACACAGACACATACACACACACATAGACACACAGACAGACACAAACACACACAGACACATACACACACACATAAACACACAGACACATACACACACACATAGACACACAGACACATACACACACAGACACATACACACACACATAGACACACAGACACATACACACACATAAACACACAGACACATAGACACACAGACACATACACACACACATAGACACACAGACACATACACACACAGACACATACACACACACATAGACACACAGACACATACACACACACATAGACACACAGACACATACACACACAGACACATACACACACACATAGACACACAGACACATACACACACACATAGACACACAGACACATACACACACACATAGACACACAGACACATAGACACACAGACACATACACACACAGACACATACACACACACATAGACACACAGACACATACACACACACATAGACACACGGACACATACACACACACATAGACACACAGACACATACACACACATAAACACACAGACACATAGACACACAGACACATACACACACACATAGACACACAGACACATACACACACACATAGACACACAGACACATACACACACACATAGACACACAGACACATACACACACACATAGACACACAGACACATACACACACATAAACACACAGACACATAGACACACAGACACATACACACACACATAGACACACAGACACATACACACACACATAGACACACAGACACATACACACACATAAACACACAGACACATAGACACACAGACACATACACACACACATAGACACACAGACACATACACACACATAAACACACAGACACATAGACACACAGACACATACACACACACATAGACACACAGACACATACACACACATAAACACACAGACACATAGACACACAGACACACACACACACACATAGACACACAGACACATACACACACACACATAGACACACAGACACATACACACACATAAACACACAGACACATAGACACACAGACACATACACACACACATAGACACACAGACACATACACACACACATAGACACACAGACACATACACACACATAAACACACAGACACATAGACACACAGACACATACACACACACATAGACACACAGACACATACACACACATAAACACACAGACACATAGACACACAGACACATACACACACACATAGACACACAGACACATACACACACATAAACACACAGACACATAGACACACAGACACACACACACACACATAGACACACAGACACACACACACACACATAGACACACAGACACATACACACACACATAGACACACAGACACATACACACACATAAACACACAGACACATAGACACACAGACACATACACACACACATAGACACACAGACACATACACACACATAAACACACAGACACATAGACACACAGACACATACACACACACATAGACACACAGACACATACACACACACATAGACACACAGACACATACACACACACATAGACACACAGACACATACACACACACATAGACACACAGACACATACACACACATAAACACACAGACACACAGACACATACACACACACATAGACACACAGACACATACACACACACATAGACACACAGACACATACACACACAGACACATAGACACACAGACACATACACACACACATAGACACACAGACACATACACACACATAAACACACAGACACATAGACACACAGACACATACACACACACATAGACACACAGACACATACACACACATAAACACACAGACACATAGACACACAGACACATACACACACACATAGACACACAGACACATACACACACATAAACACACAGACACATAGACACACAGACACATACACACACACATAGACACACAGACACATACACACACACATAGACACACAGACACATACACACATACACACACAGACACATACACACACACATACACACACAGACACATACACACACATAAACACACAGACACACAGACACATACACACACATAAACACACAGACACATAGACACACAGACACATAAACACACACATAGACACACAGACACATACACACACATAAACACACAGACACATAGACACACAGACACATACACACACACACATAGACACACAGACACACACACACACACACACACACATAGACACACAGACACACACACACACACATAGACACACAGACACACACACACACACACACACACACACACATAGACACACAGACACATACACACACAGACACATACACACACACATAGACACACAGACACATACACACACACATAGACACACAGACACATAGACACACATAAACACACAGACACATAGACACACAGACACATACACACACACATAGACACACAGACACATACACACACAGACACATACACACACACATAGACACACAGACACATACACACACACATAGACACACAGACACATAGACACACAGACACATACACACACACACATAGACACACAGACACATACACACACACATAGACACACAGACACATACACACACATAAACACACAGACACATAGACACACAGACACATACACACACACATAGACACACAGACACATACACACACACATAGACACACAGACACATACACACACACATAGACACACAGACACATAGACACACAGACACATACACACACACATAGACACACAGACACATACACACACATAAACACACAGACACATAGACACACAGACACATACACACACACATAGACACACAGACACATACACACACATAAACACACAGACACATAGACACACAGACACACACACACACACATAGACACACAGACACATACACACACAGACACATACACACACACATAGACACACAGACACATACACACATACACACACAGACACATACACACACACATAGACACACAGACACATACACACACATAAACACACAGACACATACACACACAGACACAAACACACACACATAGACACACAGACACATAAACACACACATAGACACACAGACACATACACACACACATAGACACACAGACACATACACACACACATAGACACACAGACACATACACACACACATAGACACACAGACACATACACACACATAAACACACAGACACATAGACACACAGACACATACACACACATAAACACACAGACACATAGACACACAGACACATACACACACACATAGACACACAGACACATACACACACACATAGACACACAGACACATACACACACAGACACATACACACACATAAACACACAGACACATAGACACACAGACACATACACACACATAAACACACAGACACATAGACACACAGACACATACACACACACATAGACACACAGACACATACACACACACATAGACACACAGACACATAGACACACAGACACATACACACACATAGACGCACAGACACATACACACACACATAGACACACAGACACATACACACACATAAACACACAGACACATAGACACACAGACACATACACACACACATAGACACACAGACACATAGACACACAGACACATAGACACACAGACACATACACACACAGACACATACACACACACATAGACACACAGACACATAGACACACAGACACATACACACACACATAGACACACAGACACATACACACACACATAGACACACAGACACATACACACACATAAACACACAGACACATAGACACACAGACACATACACACACACATAGACACACAGACACATAGACACACAGACACATACACACACACATAGACACACAGACACATACACACACACATAGACACACAGACACATAGACACACAGACACATACACACACACATAGACACACAGACACATACACACACACATAGACACACAGACACATAGACACACAGACACATACACACACATAAACACACAGACACATAGACACACAGACACATAGACACACAGACACATACACACACAGACACATACACACACACATAGACACACAGACACATAGACACACAGACACATAGACACACAGACACATACACACACAGACACATACACACACACATAGACACACAGACACATAGACACACAGACACATACACACACACATAGACACACAGACACATACACACACACATAGACACACAGACACATACACACACATAAACACACAGACACATAGACACACAGACACATACACACACACATAGACACACAGACACATAGACACACAGACACATACACACACACATAGACACACAGACACATACACACACACATAGACACACAGACACATAGACACACAGACACATACACACACACATAGACACACAGACACATACACACACACATAGACACACAGACACATAGACACACAGACACATACACACACATAAACACACAGACACATAGACACACAGACACATACACACACACATAGACACACAGACACATACACACACACATAGACACACAGACACATAGACACACAGACACATACACACACACATAGACACACAGACACATACACACACACATAGACACACAGACACATACACACACACATAAACACACAGACACATAGACACACAGACACATACACACACACATAGACACACAGACACATACACACACACATAGACACACAGACACATACACACACATAAACACACAGACACATACACACACAGACACATACACACACACATAGACACACAGACACATACACACACACATAGACACACAGACACATACACACACAGACACATACACACACAGACACATACACACACAGACACAAACACACACACATAGACACACAGACACATACACACACACATAGACACACAGACACATAGACACACAGACACACACACACACACATAGACACACAGACACATACACACACAGACACATACACACACAGACACATACACACACAGACACATACACACATACACACACATAAACACACAGACACATAGACACACAGACACACACACACACACATAGACACACAGACACACACACACACACACATAAACACACAGACACATAGACACACACACACACACATAAACACACAGACACATAGACACACAGACACATAGACACACACATAGACACACAGACACATACACACACAGACACATACACACACAGACACATACACACACAGACACACAGACACATACACACACACATAGACACACAGACACATACACACACAGACACATACACACACACACACATAGACACACAGACACATACACACACACATAGACACACAGACACATACACACACAGACACATACACACACACACATAGACACACAGACACATACACACACAGACACATACACACACACATAGACACACAGACACATACACACACACATAGACACACAGACACATACACACACAGACACATACACACACACACATAGACACACAGACACATACACACACAGACACATACACACACACGTAGACACACAGACAGACACAAACACACACACATAGACACACAGACACATACACACACAGACACATACACACACATAAACACACAGACACATAGACACACAGACACATACACACACACATAGACACACAGACACATACACACACATAAACACGCAGACACATAGACACACAGACACATACACACACATAAACACGCAGACACATAGACACACACACACATAGACACACAGACACATACACACACATAAACACGCAGACACATAGACACACAGACACATACACACACATAAACACACAGACACATAGACACACAGACACATACACACACATAAACACACAGACACATAGACACACAGACACATACACACACACATAGACACACAGACACATACACACACACATAGACACATAGACACATAGACACACAGACACATACACACACACATAGACACACACACACACATAAACACACAGACACATAGACACACAGACACATACACACACATAAACACACAGACACATAGACACACAGACACATACACACACACATAGACACACAGACACATAGACACACAGACACATACACACACATAAACACACAGACACATAGACACACAGACACATACACACACATAAACACACAGACACATAGACACACAGACACATACACACACACATAGACACACAGACACATACACACACATAAACACACAGACACATAGACACACAGACACATACACACACATAAACACACAGACACATAGACACATAGACACACAGACACATACACACACATAAACACACAGACACATAGACACACAGACACATACACACACACATAGACACACAGACACATACACACACATAAACACACAGACACATAGACACACAGACACATACACACACACATAGACACACAGACACATACACACACAGACACATACACACACACATAGACACACAGACACATACACACATACACACACAGACACATACACACACACATAGACACACAGACACATACACACACAGACACATACACACACACATAGACACATAGACACATAGACACACATAAACACACAGACACATAGACACACAGACACATACACACACAGACACATACACACACACATAGACACACAGACACATACACACACATAAACACACAGACACATACACACACACATAGACACACAGACACATACACACACATAAACACACAGACACATAGACACACAGACACATACACACACACATAAACACACAGACACATACACACACAGACACATACACACACACATAGACACACAGACACATACACACACACATAGACACACAGACACATACACACACACATACACACACAGACACATACACACACACATAGACACACAGACACATACACACACATAAACACACAGACACATAGACACACAGACACATACACACACAGACACATACACACACACATAGACACACAGACACATACACACACATAAACACACAGACACATACACACACAGACACATACACACACATAAACACACAGACACATACACACACAGACACATACACACACATAAACACACAGACACATAGACACACAGACACATACACACACACATAAACACACAGACACATACACACACAGACACATACACACACACATAGACACACAGACACATACACACACACATAGACACACAGACACATACACACATACACACACAGACACATACACACACACATAAACACACAGACACATACACACACACATAGACACACAGACACATACACACACACATAAACACACAGACACATACACACACAGACACATACACACACACATAGACACACAGACACATACACACACACATAAACACACAGACACATACACACACAGACACATACACACACACATAGACACACAGACACATACACACACAGACACATACACACACACATAGACACACAGACACATACACACACACATAAACACACAGACACATAGACACACAGACACATACACACACACATAAACACACAGACACATACACACACACATAGACACACAGACACATACACACACACATAAACACACAGACACATAGACACACAGACACACAGACACATACACACACACATAAACACACAGACACATACACACACAGACACATACACACACACATAAACACACAGACACATAGACACACAGACACATACACACACACATAAACACACAGACACATACACACACACATAGACACACAGACACATACACACACACATAAACACACAGACACATAGACACACAGACACACAGACACATACACACACACATAAACACACAGACACATAGACACACAGACACACACACACACACATAGACACACAGACACATACACACACACATAGACACACAGACACATACACACACACATAGACACACAGACACATACACACACAGACACATACACACACACATAGACACACAGACACATACACACACAGACACATACACACACACATAGACACACAGACACATACACACACACATAGACACACAGACACATACACACACACATAGACACACAGACACATACACACACAGACACATACACACACACATAGACACACAGACACATACACACACACATAAACACACACACACATAGACACACAGACACATACACACACATAAACACACAGACACATAGACACACAGACACATACACACACATAAACACACACACACATAGACACACAGACACATACACACACATAAACACACAGACACATAGACACACAGACACACACACACACATAGACACACAGACACATACACACACACATAGACACACAGACACATACACACACACATAGACACACAGACACATACACACACACATAGACACACAGACACATACACACACAGACACATACACACACACATAGACACACAGACACATACACACACATAAACACACAGACACATAGTGTTATGCAACAGAATTTTTAGATGTAATGTATATATTTTATTGAAAACATGACATGGTATACACTTTTAATTGCTGAATTAGATGTCACTGTGCTGACTCAGACATTTGGGAAATATAGCTGTCTGTCCGAAAACATGTCATTGTTTAAATGGATGTTTATACATCTTTTTCCCTCCACTGTCTATATCCTGAGTATTGTTTGTTGACTTCACACAATCCATTGTTATAAGGCTGACATCTTAATTTAAGACTTACGAAGCTGGGGGAGTATTTGGTCTTCGGAAGTCTGAGTTTGCAAGCTAAATTGACCCTAAGGTCAAGTAAGGGAAATGGCCATTCCCTGCTTGATTTTGGGGAATTTATGTCTAGTCAGCAAATAACTGCTGACTTGCCGCATAAAAAGGGGTCCGGAGTGCGTTGTAAGACAGGAATTATTAACCTGTGCTTTGAGACGTCTTAGCACAGTGTGGCTGCTACGAATAATATCCTGTCTTTTCGCCGTTATTCTGAAGATTCCTCCGGCTGATGCTCAAAGACAGATGACGACAGAAGCCCCCTCTGTTTCGTGGTGCTGATTTCCCATTCAAGTTCCCATTGGAAAGGTGATGTTACTGAATGGTGATGCTGTATTAGTGTGTGGATATTAGGGTGCACTACCTGTGTCAGGGACATAGTGTTGTTTTCCCACAAACCCCTTGTCTGTCGCCTGCCCTGAATCTCAGACAATGGTTATTTCTGTGGTGATGTAATATGTATCCCACTAAGTCTTAAGCTATTTATGACTGTGTGGTGAAGTTTTCCTGTATTTATATGTATTTTTACCTTTGTTAAGCTTTCTTTCTGTACATAAGTACTGTATATTGTATATTTATATTCTTTATATCTCATTTAGAATAAAGCAATATTCTTTATTAGTTATGCTCTGATCTCTTTAAAACAATATAAAGAACCTGCATTTATAGTAGCCCTGCCCCTGGGCATTAATTTGTAAAGTATTGGATATTTGGGTGTGTGTTTGGCCACCAGCAAAACATTTGGCGACGAGGATGGGATATTGTAGAGATCAGCATAACAAATAGAATATACTTATTGTGTCTTTATAAGCTGCAAAGTGTTGCAAAGTTTGAGAAGTTGTTTCTGTTTGTATAATCAGTTGATTAGTTAATTAGCCACCATGATGAATAGGTGTGATGTTGGTGCTAATGCTGATGTTATTGATGCATGGATTTTGAAACGCATTAAGCGCTATGGAGGTCCATTTGAACTCCCTGATGATGCTAGACAATCATGGGTATTGATGCAGGAGTTTTTGAAAACAAATGTTTTTGATGTTAAAATTTCTGAGAGCAAAATTAAAGGCTGGGTAATGCAAGGCTTGTGGTCTTGCTGCATTGCTTTGGAGAATTCTGTCCAAGCCAAAGATAATTTGATTAAGGATCTCCAATCAGCACTTATTGCTTCTCAAAAAAAGTTTGATGTGTTAGAACAAGTTTCCAGCAATGCTGATTTTAGGTTGCATGCACAATTGCTGGAAGAGGCATCATTAGAAAAAGCAGATGTGCAGCATAATAAGCCCTCTTTAGTTATGACAGCTGAACCCCCTGCTACATGTTTGAAAAGCAATGGGCCAGATGTGCAGAGAGCAGCATGCCACCTTAGACCACATACGCTGGAATCTAGTATTATCAAAGAACCAAGGGTGGTTCAGAAGGTTTGTGAGACTCGCCCCATTAGGAGTATAAGCAAAAATATATCAGGGGGACTCTCAAGTTTTAGTATTACAAAAGAGGTTGTGCCCCAAACACAGTCTAGAATGCCTAGATCGGCAAATGTCTCTTTCGTACACAGCAAAGATTTTCAAAAGAAAAGAAATGTGAAGTGTAATTTGTTTGGGCAATTGGGGCATATATCTAAGTTTTGCCGCTCAGTGAAACAGATATGTGGTAATGCACCTCAAAGTTTTAGAACCTATAGAAGGGAAAATGTGGTGTACTCTGCTAGGTGGAGCATTGCCAGACCCCAGCAGAGAAAATTGCCAAGGGTTCATCAGCATGAAGGTAAATCTGCAAAGTATTTTCCATTTAGTGTCCTTAAGACTAAAAATGAATGTTTAAAATCTGAAAATCAGCAGCTTAGGCATGATTTAGGAAAACTGTGGCAGCAATTTAAAGAAATCAGGGATGAGGTAGGCATGTTGGTGAGAGGAAGAATAGAAAATGAGTTAGGTACTGTCCGAAGGGTCCCTAGGACCCCAGTCAAAGGTTAGTAATGTTTTAGATTTTTGTCTTCTAGGAATAAAGAAACCAGGACCCGGCATAAAGATGAATTCGCTCTCTCTCTTTGTCTCTTGTGTGTAACTAAATGTTTATTATTTGAGGACCTTAGCATTAAAGCTCCTGTTTCTGCTCAAATGTTAAGGAGAAGCCTCGAAGGATATGATTTGATTTTTGCAGTCAGGTTGTCTTAAATTCCAAATTGAATTTTGTTGTTTTTAGTTAAAAATGCCTGTACTGCTAAGCTGGCGTGACAATGGGAGTGTCTCAAATAGGGGTAGATGGTTCCTGCACTCCACACAATAGACAATCACTCGTTTTGTTTTTTTGTTAGTAATTGTACAGACTGGTCAGATCTATAAATCTGCCAGTCTGGGGACAGCCAGCATTGTTGTATTTTTCCGGGATGGTCATTGAGACTGATCAGTTTTTGTAGTAGATCGTAAAACTCAGAGCAGAGCTGATTTTTACAGTCTTACAAATGGCCTTTCCCATGAAGTAATAATTGTTTGATTTTTTGTTTGTTTTTCTCTCTTTACTATCTGATCCTGAAATAGTGGCAGAGAGAAAACCATAGTTAAATCATTTTTTGGTTTAAAATTTAGTTTTTTGTTTGTGTGCACTTGGACAGTTTTTTGATCAGTTTTATGTTTTATTCTTAAAGTTTAGATACAAAGTGTTTAAGGTTTTTTTATTATTATTATTATTATTATTATTTACAAGCACACAAATTTAAACTATTTTGTTTGTTATACCTTTTTGTGAAAAGTTTTGAGTGGGGAAATTTCTTGCATCAGATGGATCTAACGGTCTGTAATGATTTCGAGTATTAGTTTGAATGCAATGATGATTCTTCTGTAATAAATTATGATTTAGAAAGACACCCACCAGAGTGATTTTTTGAAAGACACACACGAGTGTGTCAGTGTGAGTTTTTGAAGAACACACTGAGGAGGGAGCTTCCCCCCTCCCTTTTCAGTAAACAGAAAGTGAAGAAGTGTGAATTCAAAGAGATTGTACTATTGTAGCTAAAAGTAAATGACTTGAAAAATAAATCTAATAGAGCTTCAATTTAAATTAGTAAAAGTACCTTGTAAATCAAGGGGCGAAGAGTGACATATTAATAATGCTTTACAAGGTACTAGTTATACTGTACTTGTAATTTTGATTATGTGTGTTTTGAAAAATTGTTTAACTCATGAATTTAAATTCATGGGTTGTTTGATTTATATAGATACTGAATGGGTGCAGGTTTTATATTTTCCTTGTTGTGGTTGAAAAGTGCCCCATACTTGTTTTAGGTCAAAAAGGTGCCTCATATTAGTTTAACGTTCAAAAGGGTGCCTCATGTTTGGTTTTGGGTAAAAGGTGTCCCATAGTTTTAGAATTGACTCCACTGGGTAGTTAAAAATAGGGGTAGTTAAAGGTTAAAGTTAGGTGTCCCATAGCCTAAAATATAGAATGTGTAGAATAGATTTTCATGGGTAGCTAGGAAAAGCAAATAATAGAATCGTTTTTTGTTTTTTTTTTACCCTTGCAGAACTTTCTTTTGGTGTGTATGGGCCTTATTTTTGAGTTGTTGGACTGACTATAAGTAATGAACTGTCCAGATTCTAAACTGTCTCTAAAACACTCTTTCCTCTGACCACTCTCAGCTGCTACATCTGTGCAATTGCAACTGTGATTTTTCTCGCCCCTACCACTGCTGAACTGCTGTGATCCAGAGCTGTTTAACCCTTCTGCGAGCTGCATACCCCCCTCTACCTCCAATTCTGGCTTTGTATTGGTTTAGCACATCTGATGTCTACCGTGCTCTCCTTGTCTGTCTACAAGAATCAAAGCGACTTTCCAGATGATTTCAGAGGCACTAACCAGGCCTATCCACAGACCCCAGGCCTTTGTGTGTCAGTGAGCGTGTCCTCACCAAAAGTGTGTCCTCAGCAAGATGGAGTTCTACTGTCTTCGTTACAGACAAGTCAAACATAAGCCATGATGCTGAAGAGGAATGTGATTTGGGGGCCAGTCATGCACAGCTGATCTGTTTGGGGCAAACCTTCATGTGATATGATTAAATAATTGCACATATACAGTATAACTTTGTGAACTGCACAGGTCCTGAGGATAAAGAGACTTCAATATACAGCACCGACCCTGCTGTGCTGCAACTGCTGTCTGTGGAGAATTGCTACAGTTTTAAACTTGCTACTACATGAGTCCAATATATATATGCATTTTTATGTTTTTGTTTTTACAGCCCCAACCATTGGAGAATTTCTGTAGGGTAAATCAGATAGTTGATAGGCCATATAACCGAGGGTGGTGGGACTGGTTCCTGTGCTTTTAGGGTTTCACCTGAGCCTATTTTTATCAGGTACCATGTTTGTTTTAAATAAATTATAAGGGTGGAATGTTATGCAACAGAATTTTTAGATGTAATGTATATATTTTATTGAAAACATGACATGGTATACACTTTTAATTGCTGAATTAGATGTCACTGTGCTGACTCAGACATTTGGGAAATATAGCTGTCTGTCCGAAAACATGTCATTGTTTAAATGGATGTTTATACATCTTTTTCCCTCCACTGTCTATATCCTGAGTATTGTTTGTTGACTTCACACAATCCATTGTTATAAGGCTGACATCTTAATTTAAGACTTACGAAGCTGGGGGAGTATTTGGTCTTCGGAAGTCTGAGTTTGCAAGCTAAATTGACCCTAAGGTCAAGTAAGGGAAATGGCCATTCCCTGCTTGATTTTGGGGAATTTATGTCTAGTCAGCAAATAACTGCTGACTTGCCGCATAAAAAGGGGTCCGGAGTGCGTTGTAAGACAGGAATTATTAACCTGTGCTTTGAGACGTCTTAGCACAGTGTGGCTGCTACGAATAATATCCTGTCTTTTCGCCGTTATTCTGAAGATTCCTCCGGCTGATGCTCAAAGACAGATGACGACAGAAGCCCCCTCTGTTTCGTGGTGCTGATTTCCCATTCAAGTTCCCATTGGAAAGGTGATGTTACTGAATGGTGATGCTGTATTAGTGTGTGGATATTAGGGTGCACTACCTGTGTCAGGGACATAGTGTTGTTTTCCCACAAACCCCTTGTCTGTCGCCTGCCCTGAATCTCAGACAATGGTTATTTCTGTGGTGATGTAATATGTATCCCACTAAGTCTTAAGCTATTTATGACTGTGTGGTGAAGTTTTCCTGTATTTATATGTATTTTTACCTTTGTTAAGCTTTCTTTCTGTACATAAGTACTGTATATTGTATATTTATATTCTTTATATCTCATTTAGAATAAAGCAATATTCTTTATTAGTTATGCTCTGATCTCTTTAAAACAATATAAAGAACCTGCCTTTATAGTAGCCCTGCCCCTGGGCATTAATTTGTAAAGTATTGGATATTTGGGTGTGTGTTTGGCCACCAGCAAAACACATAGACACACAGACACATACACACACACATAGACACACAGACACATACACACACACATAGACACACAGACACATACACACACATAAACACACAGACACATAAACACACAGACACATACACACACACATAGACACACAGACACATACACACACACATAGACACACAGACACATACACACACACATAGACACACAGACACATACACACACAGACACATACACACACACATAAACACACAGACACATACACACACACATAGACACACAGACACATACACACACAGACACATACACACACACATAGACACACAGACACATACACACACACATAGACACACAGACACATACACACACAGACACATACACACACACATAAACACACAGACACATACACACACACATAGACACACAGACACATACACACACACATAGACACACAGACACATACACACACAGACACATACACACACACATAGACACACAGACACATACACACACATAAACACACAGACACATAGACACACAGACACATACACACACACATAGACACACAGACACATACACACACAGACACATACACACACACATAGACACACAGACACATACACACACATAAACACACAGACACATAGACACACAGACACATACACACACACATAAACACACAGACACATAGACACACAGACACATACACACACACATAGACACACAGACACATACACACACACATAGACACACAGACACATACACACATACACACACAGACACATACACACACACATAGACACACAGACACATACACACACACATAGACACACAGACACATACACACACACATAGACACACAGACACATACACACACATAAACACACAGACACATAGACACACAGACACATACACACACACATAGACACACAGACACATATGGGTTGATTCAAAGAAACATGTAACAGCTTGGATTTGGCTCACGATCATCCTATTTTTCACGTCCGCTCGTGCGTTCGTATGAACTTGCGAGTGATTCAATAAGCAAATACGTTTCTATCCTAAAATATACGTCCGTTCGTATGATATCTCCCGAACTTGCCTCAGTCAGTTGCCAATCGTAAAAATCACGTTCATGTGCTCACCTGTTGCGGCGGCAGCCTGTTTTTTCGGCTGCTTCCATCGTCCACCTCTTCCAATTACTTGCGTTTGCCTCTGGTTTTCATTGGTTTTTGGCCTCTTAGATTTGTGCGTTCGTATGTTTATAAGATCTTGCGCATGCGCACCCTCAACCAGAAACTTACCTAAACCCCTTAGCGGCTGCATCCAACTTCATTTCTCGGTCCCTCAAACTTACCTAAACCTCTTAGCGCTTGCATCCAACTTCATTTCTCGGTCCCTCAAACTTACCTAAACCTCTTAGCGCTTGCATCCAACTTCATTTCTCGGTCCCTCAAACTTACCTAAACCTCTTAGCGCTTGCATCCAACTTCATTTCTCGGTCCCTCAAACTTACCTAAACCCCTTAGCGGCTGCATCCAACTTCATTTCTCGGTCCCTCAAACTTACCTAAACCTCTTAGCGCTTGCATCCAACTTCATTTCTCGGTCCCTCAAACTTACCTAAACCTCTTAGCGCTTGCATCCAACTTCATTTCTCGGTCCCTCAAACTTACCTAAACCTCTTAGCGGCTGCATCCAACTTCATTTCTCGGTCCCTCAAACTTACCTAAACCCCTTAGCGCTTGCATCCAACTTCCTTTCTCGGTCCCTAAAACGTAAGAAAATCACATAATGTACATATGTCTATATGTTTCTAAGCGTGTTGTTTCTGGTTTGTGTTATTTTTTGGGTGTGTGCATATTAGAAAAGACACAAATTTGGAAGGCTTAAAATCGAATTTACTTAAATTATTTGCTTGGTTTGGTTCGAAGTAATTTTCAAAACCTCTTTTTTTTTTTGGTTAGTTTTTTTAAAAAAATTTTTATTTTTTTTTGGGCTCGGTAAAACACATCTAAAATTTTTTTTTTTTTTAACAGTAAAACACATTTTTTTTTTTTTTAAAGTGTTTTTGTAAAAAACTTTTTTTTTTGGTTTTTAAAAAATGCCAACAAAAAACTTTTTAAAATTTTAAAAACTTGAACAGCAAGTTAAACAAAGGAGCCAGGACCAAGGGCACTATTCATCATCCTCTTCTTCATCTGTTGGCCCCAACGTCGCCTGTATGGCCAGCAGCTCGGCCACCAACTCCTTAATTCTTTTTTTTTTGGCCGCCAAAGTTTGGGGGATCATCCCTGTAACCAATAGAGAAAGATACATAAATAGGAGTCCCAGACCGGTTTGTATGGTGGAAATAGATTTAGGGTTAATCAAATACATGTAAATGCATGACATATGTCATTCTTCCAAGGGATACAGTTAATGCATTTCACACAGGTAAGTGTTTAAACTCCTTAAACCGGACCTTCCACATTATTTTATGAAAACCAATAACTATTCCCAAATGATTCTGCACCACCTCAAAGTTAAATAGGGTTTTTTTGGGATTACAGCGCCGCCATCTGGACTCTGAAGCATAACACTTAATGAGGAGTGGAGAGTTGGATAAAGTACAGGGGAGTAGCTTACAGTGTTGCGTTGGGAATCCCGAGCATAGCTGGGTTGAGGGAAAGGTCATCACTCACACAATGCATGGCAGCACCTTCCTTTTTTCAATCTGTATCCCATGCTGCCTGTAAATATTGCGCATTCCATATTCCCCAATATTGGTTTTGTTCAGTCTAATAACATGCATTAGATGGGTGAAGGGTGTTTTTCCATGGTTCTAATCTGTAGGTACAGTGTGATGGCTAAGTCTTTGGTTCTTAATACTAGTTTGGGTCCTCTTTAAGCTAACGAAGTGCCCACATGAAAGTGTGAACTACACATTGGCTACGCCTTTAGTTATGTGTGTGTTATTAGCTAAGCAAACATTAATATGAATAATGGCATGGAGACTTACGGAGTTGGTGGCCGACAGATGGCTGGTTGGGGCCAACAGGCTGCCCTTGGTCCTGGCTCTGCTGTGAAGAAGTCCCTGGAGAAACATGTGACATTTGGTTAGTACTTGTAGAGAGTCACTATTCCCAACATATCTGGCTCCCAGTCTGGCTGACATCACTCACCTTCGCCAGGATCGACTTCAAGCATCTCTGCTGCCTCCTCCTCCACTATCTCACCCGCTCCAGAAGCTTCTACAAATACATAATAAAGGATAACTTAGTTTTTGGCCTGCCATGTATATCTTTGTGCCTATACATGAAGAGTGACATACCAGAGCCTTCCCCATGCGTGGCCAGGTATGACTCCACGCCCACGCGGTTTGGCCCCTCCTCTGTGGTAAGGTCCAGGGGCTGGTCTGAGGAGGCCACAGAGGAGGGGTAGGTCCGTCGCCCGGGAGATCCACCACCTTCACTCACAGATGCAGACTCATGCAGCACTGGTCGGCCTGTACGCCTCCGGGTGCGGCGAATTCTGAAATCCATTTCCAACACTACCAAAGAAAAGTCATTATAAATAAAGGCATAACTTATACATTTGGAACATATACCATGCAATTGCTTTGTACTTACTTGGGAAATGGATTCCAAAAAACCTCCGCACCCGGGGCATGTGCAGACGTTTCAGGTCCGACCAATGCTGCATTATCTGGGTGTGAGTGAAGGTGGTGCTGGTCACACGGTGGATCTCTGCGATGATCTCCCGGGCGATGTCCCTTTTCTCGCACACATTGGGCGCGAAGTCATACCGGCGCTGAAGCATGATCTGAAAAACATAATGGACACAGAGCTTTTACTTTTACACACAGACCCATATGTGTTGCATCACAAGTTGAGAATTTAATGTCATTAACACACACATTTCGAGTGGCAGCCATTTTTGGGGAGTGCCTTAAAGAGGACGTTGACTGTGATTGACAGTCTGGTCTTATGTTATATGTATCACACACCATGTACATACAGATAATAGCCAACATCAAGAATCAGCCCACCTGCATCTATGGCATGTTAGGATGGTTTAAACATCCAAGATGTAGGCTAATGCTTAGGCTTTTGGACCACGTGTGTGGCTTCCCGTTGTGTTTTTATGGCTTAGGAAAACAGTGTTCCTCAAACATCCGCATCAAGGTCCGAGACAGGCCAGGTTTGCCAGCTAGCCCCGCTACTCCACAGGTTAATTAACTGTTGCTAAGCCGGAGCAATTGGCCGAATTAGGACATCAGCAGAGACAGGTGAAAACGTGGCCAGGCTCGGCCCTTGAGGATGAAGTGTGAGGAGCCAGTGATTAAACATTAAGAGACCCCAAACTAGTTCCAAACGCATCATTGACATTTAGGCCATCATTGACTATTAGATTAAAATGCACAGGCAGCCACTTACCAGCATGAGGATCTCTTCCTGTTGACGGGTGAAGATAGTGGGCGCCATCTTTATGCTTCTTCAAGGCAGCAGATAAGTGAAACCCCAGCGGTTTCCTGGTTCCGCTCGAACGTACGTTCGTACGAGCGCGTAGTCGTGCGCATAGGCGTCACACGCTGGGCTCATTATTTAAAGGTCCCTGCACCCAAAGCTCATTCTCTTTGAGCATTTGTGTAAGATGGCACCTAAAAAGCCTATGAGCAAGCGACCCCAGCAAAGCAAGACCGCGGAGGGCCCAACAACAAGGTCCCAGCAAGGTAGGAGAAAGCTGAGAGGCAAGACTACCACCTCGGCCCCACCAAGGGACCCTGGACCCTCAGGAACCCAAAAAAGGGGCCCCAAGCCCCGTGCCCCTGCAGCCAAAAAGCAGCCAACTGCAGCACCCCCCACCTCTGCCCCCAGAAGAGGCCGCACAAGGGAGCCCACACCGGCCATGGGTTCAAGTAGGGCAGTTCGGCAACCCAGGCCCCGCAGCAGGGCCCGAACCCCATCCAGGGCCAGAAGCCCATCCAGGGCCCGAAGCCCATCCAGGGCCCGAAGCCCAGCCAGGGCCCGAAGCCCAGCCAGAGGCCGCCGAACCCCATCCAGGGCCAGAAGCCCAGCCAGAGGCCGCCGAACCCCATCCAGGGCCAGAAGCCCAGCCAGAGGCCGCCGAACCCCATCCAGGGCCAGAAGCCCCTACAGGGCCCGCCGAACCCCATCCAGGGCCAGAAGCCCAGCCAGAGGCCGCCGAACCCCATCCAGGGCCCGAAGCCCAGCCAGAGGCCGCCGAACCCCATCCAGGGCCAGAAGCCCCTACAGGGCCCGCCGAACCCCATCCAGGGCCAGAAGCCCAGCCAGAGGCCGCCGAACCCCATCCAGGGCCCGAAGCCCAGCCAGAGGCCGCCGAACCCCATCCAGGGCCAGAAGCCCCTACAGGGCCCGCCGAACCCCATCCAGGGCCAGAAGCCCCTACAGGGCCCGAAGAACCCCATCCAGGGCCAGAAGCCCCTACAGGGCCCGAAGAACCCCATCCAGGGCCAGAAGCCCCCGACCTGGCACCAGCCGGGAACAGAGCCCCCGACCTGGCACCAGCCGGGAACATAGCCCCCCAAGAGGGCCCAGAATTGCAACCATGACCACATCTACACCTGGAAGTTCGGTGGCCAGCCACGCCAGAACACCCAGTCCCTTGGCCAGTCCAGTCCAGTCATTGGGAAGCCACCAATCCGGCCATTCCCCTACCCAGCCCCAGGCCATAATGTCACCACATGTGTCTGCACACATGGAGGAGCAGCCAAGCCAACCATCTGGCCGCACATTGCGCCGCGGCCAGTTGAGTGGGAGATTCTCCCATGACCAAAATATGGCATTGGCTAGTGGCCTTACATTATACTATGACGAGCTCTATGGGAGCAAATCCAAACACACCACAAAGCAGCGCAAGATGGAATTGTTTGAAACCATCCTCCGACAAGTAAATGCAGCGGGGGAAGAGAGGAAAGATGTGTCCCAAATTCAGAAGAAAATCTCTGATCTGAAGTATGCTGTACGGCAAAAAGAAATTAAAAGGCATAATTACAGGTAAATAAATGCTTTCTCTAAATATAATGTTTAGGATGTACTGTATGCACCTTTTCTGAGTACCAAACGATTTTCTCTTTTCAGCCTGAAAACTGGAGGTGGCTTTCCATCTAAATTGGAGTTTACCCCTGCTGAGGAGATTGTGCTTGGACTTCTCCATCCGGTCGCGGTCGGTGGACATGCTGGTCTAAGGGACACAGACTCACCGACCCGTACCCACGGTGAGTACTCTTAAATCTGCATGTTTGCCTGTTTGCTAAATAATCTACAGTTCACTAGTAACAAGATAACGGGATGCCCCTATGGTTTGCCTGGCTTGGCCTCGCACTACTGTGCCTGTTTGTGTCCTCTTTTGGTCCCTGGGAATCACACATTTAGGCCCACAGCCATTATGGCAAACATCAAATTTCCAATTGGATTGTTAAAGTCATGAAGTTTCTCCTGAAAAGTGATATATTTGGAATCAATCACAAAACACACATCATTATGTATGGGTTGCCTTTTTGTTGTGTGAGTTGTGTTTGAGTTAACAATGTCATTAGCCACCCCCAAACATATCTGACCTAGAGCAGCGAGACTCAACTGCCGGCCCGGGGTCCCAATGCGGACCTTGGCACCACATTCAAGGACCCCTGCCCAGACAGCCCTGCACTCAGTTACTTCTGTGTTGACGTGCTCAGAGCTGCCCCCTTGATCGGCGATGTAGTGGTTGTTCTCCTGCCCAATGTCATGGCTCCCTGAAACATAGCATTGCAATATGAAGTACTGCACAGGAAGTGGCATTGCAAGGTACACAGTAACTTGGTACATCTTTCTCTTGGTACAATCGTGTCCCACAGCCCCAGCTCTGCCCCATCTGCCACAGTCCCCCCATGCCCCCCCCCCCACATAAGCCCCATACATTTGTAACAGATTTGCTCCATCCATCCCATCACCATCAATACGTTAACTCCCCCCTTTAGCCATCCAATCCCTGTCCCCTCAGCTCTGCCCCATCCAGCCCAGCAAGGCCAAGCAGCCTTTATTAGTTTGCACTTTGAAATCTCCAGCCCCTCCACCAGTGTGTTTATTTCTAACTAGACACCCCCTGCGTCAGCACCATGGCCAGACATTCACCTCTCACCACATACCTTTAAATGGGCCTTTCCAACAATTGTTTGAGTACCCCGGACCTAGCGAATGGTAGTCTAAATCCAAAAATGTGCGTGGAAAGTTGTATGCTGACTGGGTACACTTCCTGACTTAGAACTGAGGTCAGTTAGCAGTTTGCGCGAGCCATTGCACCTATCTAAACTTGCGTGGGTTTGAACAAAGGTCACCATTGCTCTAGAGTTGAATAATATTACAAATAGAGCTATATTTGATTACCTATCCCAAAAATGGTTATGTGTGTGTTTACGTGGTTTTTTTTTCTCTTCTTCAGCCCAGCATGATCCCTCAGCAAGGGTAAACTCACCCCCCAGTTTGGTTATGCCTACCAGGTCCGTACAGCATAGGAGCCCAGATCAGAGATTTCCGGTAAGTTAATTTAGTACCATAAATACTACCAAGTGATTAAGAATGTGTTAAACTGTTGGAATCCCAAATTTGTACGCCAACTTACACTTTTTTTTTTATATGTCCCTACAGACCCGCACACTCATGGAAGAGATCCAGGAAATGGAGGAAGATGATGATGTCTCCATGCAGGGCACGTCGGATGACCTCCCCCTGGGTCCCAATTTGGAACTGCTCCATAATGTTTCTCTGGCCAATCCTCAGCAGCAGAGTGAATCTCCATCCATTGTGCATGCACATGGGGAGACTGACACTACAGTCCCCAGTGTTCACTCTGCTGCTGAGGATTTGCAAAGCAGGCCGGTTGCTGTTGAGGGTACGACACCACGCGGCAGGGCACGCCCAAGAGCCAGGGTAATTGTGCGGCGGACGCCATTACGCCGCCCCACAATTTCCCAGGGGAGGCAGAGTGCCCTGCTTCAATTATGGACCCAACAAAGGGACTCTTATGACGCCCAGCTCGTTACAGAGCGTGAGCAAAGGCATGCCGACATGGTCAACATCCATACCAGTCTACAGGGCATCCTCGCGGAGTTGCGTACCCTCAACAGCAACGTGGTCAATGCAAGTAATGGCATCCAGTCAGCCATGGCTGAGATGACCAATATGCAGAGAAACATTGTGGAGCAGTTTCAAATTCACAATGCTGCCATGGCCCAGGCTAGGTCCCATTCACATGGACCTCCACCTGGACCTCCACCTGGGTATTATGGGCAGCCACCCTATTAAGCCATGGGTGTGTGGGACATCTTTTCTCTTAACCCCCACTGTATTTACTTGTCCTTTGAGGTTTCAAACAATCCATTTTGTGTTGCTCATGCAGGTTGTGTTTTGGATTTGCTCCCATATAGCTCCTTAGAGTAATGCTTAAGGCCACTAGCCAATGCCATAGGTCTATGTGGAGTGTATCTGGCCACTTATGGCTTTACATATGTATTTGGTTGGTGCTCCTCCTGTTTGCAGACATGTTTGTGTGACATTATGGCCATGCCCAAATATCCCTGGGCACAGGCAATATTAATGACTGGACTAGGCTGGCCTTTGGACTGGGTGTCCTTGTTTGGTTGTGCCACTCACTTCCAGGTGTAGATGTGCTCGATGTTTTTTTTGTAATGTTATCCATTTGTAACCACAGATGTATGTGGAATGATTTCTGTTAAGCACTATAATTTTTCCTTTTCTAAGTAAAAAAAAAATCTCACTTACAATACTTGTGGCGTTTTTAGTGGGAACACATTTTAAACAACTTGGGCTAAACCAGATAATTTTGGTTTGAAGAGGTGTAACAATGCAAATCTAAAGCTAAGGAAACTACATGAAATACATTAGGCAACAATTAAGGTCTAAATGTTTTACTTTGAGGTAATGCCACATTACGGCAAAACAACATATTTAACCAAAAGGATAACACAGACACACAGAATGTTGAGACAGGGAAAAAAGTTAAGTAAAATGCTGCATGATCAGGTTGGCTCGAACAGATTGGCCAGACTCACTGGGGGGCCCCACAAAATTCTCGACTTCATCCTCGACGGCTGTCCACATAACGTGGGACACGTTCCAGGATGGCAAAATTGTGCAAAACAGCACATGCCATGATAATGTCGATCACTTTCTTGGGATCATATTGCAGGGCGCCCCCAGTATGGTCAAGGCAACGAAAACGTGTCTTCAACAGCCCAAAGGCCCTCTCCACAACAGTCCGGGTCTTGCGATGCGCACGGTTGTACGCTTCCTGAGAGGCATCCTGGGGCCGCAGCACAGGCGTCATGAGCCAGGGTAGAAGTGGGTACCCGGAATCACCTTAAACAGACAATTAAATGTAATCAAAATTAAAAAGGCAACACAACAAACCCAAAAAAAATAACATATATCATAATGATGTAAGGTAAAGTTGGGCAAAAAAAAAACAGGGCACATTAGTCAAATAAATCTTTCCACTAATGTATTACCTATTTAAAAATGGCACTTCAATATACCAATTAATTAACAAACATCTGCACGGCCAAGGGGATTTGGAATTTAAAACTATTTTTAGTTTTCAGACATGTTACAATTAGGATGCTGCTGAGGGGCTATCCACATTTATATGAAAACTACAATGTATGCAGTTTAAGTCCACTTTGACATTTAAAGACCAATAGTACAAAAGGAGCCAAAGCTCAAAGATCCTTTGGTATAAACTCCAAACCAATATATTTAGGGACAAGGAACTTACAGACATCCTAACTAAAGGGAAAACATTCTGAAGGACAAAGCGAGGCAAGCATTTTTTTGGGAAGTTCATAATATATGACCCTAGAAAAAGGCATTTTGACGCTTATGTAAAGAATTGAAAGACAAACATATCAACAAATACAAGATTAATGCAACATTTAATAACACACAAATAGGACACACTTACCAAGCAGCCATGCCCCCGAAAATTCACCTGCCTCAAATCTCCGAAACAACCCAGATCGCCTGAGGATATAGGAGTCGTGGGACGATCCGGGGTAGCCGGCAAGGACACTCATAAACCGCATGTCCGGACCAACCACGGCCTGGACATTAAGTGAGTGTCCCATTTTACGATTCCTTAAGGCAAAAACATACAAAAAGGGTAATTGATATTTGACCCAAAATAAACAATTAACAACAAAACATGTCTGCACTCTATTGGGAAATACTAATGAAAAGCCTAGATAAAGCAGCTACACA